>PVJI01005227.1:52949-98905 GCA_004026765.1 Micronycteris hirsuta | reverse complement strand
TCATTTTATTCTAAGCAGATGTCTGTTTAAATATAGATTTCCCAATCCTCTTCTAAAAAGACATAGTGCATGAATAATACAACTTAATTTCTAGAACCAATGAATTTCTATCCAGTTGCATTTTGTGAGGTTGTTATGATTTCACTCTTTCCTTTATCTAGTTAGCTTTATCTCAGGGTACAGGCCACTGCTAAAGTTTGTCAATTATATGACAGGTGAATAAAAATGAAAGATACGTTAAAGGAGAGAAATTAGTTCACAGATGTTAAATGAATCTGTAAAACTATGTTAGAGAAACAAACAAATCACAAGTTGTATGACTGATTCACATATCATGTTATCATCTTATCCAATGAACAATAAGAAAATAATATACAATTAAAATATTAATAACCCAGATCTAAATGCTATAATATCCAAAGCCTTCCTTTAATTCAAAATAGCATATTACAAGATTTTAAAAGATTTCAAAATTAGCTATTTCAGATGGAAATTTTATCAGTATATAAATGATAACTTTAGGCCAGTGTCTCTATTATTAAAATATCTTAAAATAAAAGAGTTTTTAAAAGCAGGTAATAATTTTTAATCATGAATACAATTATTAAAACCTTAGAAGTAATTAAGAGGGAAAGACGCTTATGAAACATCTAGTGAAGACCTGCTACATGATAATCATTGTACTGAGCACTTTAGAATTCTCTTTAGCTAACCAGAAATCTTGTGATATAGTCATTATAACCATTAAAGATGGAAAAACTGACATTAAAAGTTAAGTGAGTTTTTCTTTTTAAGTAAAGCAGAATTCAGCAAATTTAAGCAATATGAACTTAAGCTTGACTGAGTTTAAAAAGCTTTATTTTCTCCTATCATATCTTATTTTTTTTTTAATTTGGGTCCTTTCTTTTTTTTTTTCTTGATGAGTCTGGTTAAAGGCTTGCCAATTTTGTTTATCTTTTCAAAGGACAAGCTTCTGGATTTATTGATCCTTTGAATTGTTCTTTTAGTCTCTATATCATTTAATTCTCCTCTGATCTTGATTATTTCCTTCCTTCTACTTGCTCTGGAATTTGTTTGTTGTTGTTCCTCCAGTTCTTGTAGATGTAGGATTAGGTTGTTTATTTTACATTTTTCTCTCTTTTTAGGTAGGCCTGTATTGTTGTGAACATCTCTCTCAGGACTGCCTTCAATTTGTCCCATAGGTTTTGGGCTGTTCTGTGTTCATTTCCATTTGTTTCCAGAAACTTTTTGATTTCTTCCTTTATCTCATTGTTAACCCATTCATTGTTTAATAACATGTTATTCAATCTCTGTGAATGTGACAACTTTTGAGTTTTTTCTTTGAGGTTGGTTTCTAGTTTCAGGCCCTAGTGGTCTGAGAAAATGCTTGATATGATTTTAATTTTCTTGAATTTGTTAAGGCTTGTTTTGTATTCTATCATATGGTCTATCTTTGAAAATGTTCCATGTGCATTTGAAAAGAATGTGTATTTTGCTTCTTTGGGATGAAAGTTCTGTATATATCAATTAGGCCCATTTGATCTAGTGTGTCATTCAATGCTACAATATCCTTGTTGATTCTTTGTTTGGAAGATCTGCATGTTGCTGACAGAGGGGTGTTAAAATCCCCTATGATGAGAGTGTTTCTGTCAATATCTTTCTTGAAGTTCTCCAAGATTTTCCTTATATATTCCATTGCTCCTATGTTGAGTGCATATATGTTTACAATGTTTATGTCTTCTTGATGGATTCTTCCCTTGAGTATTATGAAGTGTCCTTCTGGATCTCTTTTTATGAACTTTATTTTGAAGTCTATTTTGTCTGTTATAAGTATTGCTTCCCTGGCTTAATTTTTCTGTTTGTTTCCTTGGAATATTTTTTCCAACCCTCCACTTTAAGTCTGTGTAGGTCTTTTGTTCTGAGGTGGGCCTATTATTGGCAGCATATGTTACCAGTCATGTTTTCTTATCCATTCAGCTACACTATCTTTTGGTTGGCACATTTAATCCATTTACCTTTGAGATTATTATTGATAACTACTTATTCATTGCCACCCCCCCCCCAGTAATTCCACTGCTGGGATTATACCCTAAGAATCCTGAAACACCAATTCAAAAGAACCTATGCACCCCAATGTTCATAGCAGCACAATTTACAATAGCCAAGTGCTGGAAGCAACCTAAGTGTCCACCAGTAAATGAATGGATCAAAAAACTATGGTGCATTTACACAATGGAATTCTATGCAGCAGAAAGAAAGAAAGAGCTCCTACCCTTCACAACAGCATGCATAGAACTAGAGGGCATCATGCTAGGTGAAATAAGCCAGACGGTGAAAAACAAATACCATGTAATCTCAACTGTAAGTGGAACCTAATCAACAAAACAAACTATTGAGCAAAATAGAACAAGAAACATGGGAAAAAGAACAAACTGACAATGACCAGAGGGTAGGGGGTGGGGATAATGGGGGAGTGAAAGGGAAGGATCATCAAGGAACATGATAAAAAAACCTGCGGACAAGATCAAAGAAGGTATGATTGAAAGTGAGCGGTGTAGGCAGGGCATGGGAGAGTAATGGAGGAAAAAGGGAGGTGGCTGTAATTGAACAATAATAAAAATTAAAAAAAATAATAAATGAAAATCTGTATTTTACCCACTGTACAAAAATGTCTCACAATGTAACTCTAAAAAAAATTGAAATGAATTATAAATGAAATAAAAAGAATAAATTAAAATGCAATTTAATATGCTCTTTATATTCATCCTGCAACATGATTTAAGTAGAATGTTTCATTTTAAAGCAACTTTGTTGTATAAAAGACAAAAGTTTGCCATTTACATATACAGTGCTCCAGCTTACCAATGAATTGAATGTTTTGCAGATTTCAGGGTCAAGTTAGCAAAGTTTTACAAATGAAAGAAATAAGAAGTTACGTTTCTATTTTATGTATTTTTAATTGAGTATCCAAAAATCTCAAAAGCAATTGTGAAGGACTGTCATTCCACATTGTATTGTTTCATATGACTCTATCGCGATGTATGCAAATATAATGAAAAATCTACTCTCAGTTTAAATACAAAGAATGTCACAAACTACATGTTATTAATATCAAAATACATTAGTTTAAAGCTGAGTCATTCATCTAAATTATATACAAAATAAATGTTATAAGTACTAGATATACAAATAGGTTTAAATAATATAATGATATATTTAATGTTTACATACTACTATGGTATAAAATATTGACTTGTGAACAAGAATACCTTTAAAAACACCATGTCTCTCAAAGATTTAATAGAGTTGAGGCCTGAGTGGCATTTTAGCTATTAACTTCATCTCCTATCCAAATTGAACATCTCTGCTAACATCCCAGGCAAATTTTTCTTGAATGTGTGTGTATATATGTATATATATACCAATGATATATATGTGTGTGTGTGTGTGTGTGTGTGTGTGTGTGTGTATTCATCTAAAGGAAAATGGTCACACACAAAATTGCCAATTCCATTGTTCTATAACACTGAGTTTTAGGAAATGCTATTATGAATGAACAAAATCTTACTCTAAGTTTTATTATTTAATCTCTGCTTTGCCCTTCTAGTATTCCCAGAGTAAGTATCATTTACTTCCACGTGACTCATCTTGCTTCAAATATTTTTTCTGTAGTATAAATGTTCCACTTTACTGATTCTCCATGTGATGTTTTTAGTTATCATACTGTTTTGTTCACTCTATTATAGATGCATCTCGAATGTCAAAGATGCTATAAAATGGAATGCCCAAACTGAACAGAGCATTTCAGACTTTGTGTAAGGAACACAGCATAGCTGAACCATTGTCAAGTATATTCTAGAAATACATTTGAAGATTGTACTTTGTTCCACATTAATATCATTTGTACTATTTTACTGGTTTTTGCAGAATATTTTTCATCAAATTCCCCATTTTATTAAATATGTGCTACTCAGAAAAGCCTTCCGTATTGTATTTTATATGTGGTTTACATATAGAAATCAAAACTAAAGTCAGCATTTCATTTGAATTTCATTTGTCTTTATTCATCCTCAGATTACAAGAGTCTTTGAGATAGTCTGATTTTCACATCTAATTGATTTAACAACTACAACTACAAGCATATCCAAGCAGCTGTTTAATAAGACAGTGTTATAAACAGACACTTGAAGAACCTATGCTTTCAGCCTACATCTATTTAAAAAATAGGGTTAGGATTTAATTCTTATTAGGAATAAAATGCAATGTCATCCAGAATAAATTTCTTCATATCAGGCAAAAATCATTTATTGTGTACTTTCTATATATCAGGTACTGTGGCATTCCTGCTACTCAGTAAACTATCCAAGTTTCAGATAATTAACATTTTACATTCTCTGTGTTTAATCGATTTATTGAGAAATTATGCTAATAGTCTATAGTCAATGACCTATGGTTAAGAGACTATGACCTACTGATCCATATCTCTAAGGGTCAACATTTTTGCCTACTTCACTATTGGCTGTCTTTGATCATTTCTCTATCTTCTGTAATTTTTAAGAATCTTCAAAATATACTTCAAGAACACCTAAACATTCTCCCACAAAGTTAAAATTTAAAAATCGATGTAGAGCATCTTAAAAAAATGAATAAAAAAGCAACTACATTACCTTACTAAGAAAGGATTTTCCCCCTATTAATGAAATAGATTTACCAGCATAAGATCAATCAATTCAGGTGCTTAGAATGACTGTAGACTGTCTCTTCCATGATGGGAAAAAATCTATATATTTGCCTTTTCTTTTCTATTTACCATCTACCTTTTGGTCATTTCATTGTCCATTAATTCTTCAATTAGAAGTTCAAGTAAAGCAAAACAAAATAAAAGACAGGAAATTCCAAAGCTCTGAGTATCTTAGAAAACTAGTACAGAAAATTGACTAAGACCAATGAATTTTATAAATATGAATAACTTACTTAGAAGTATAACTTGGGAGTATATATTTTGTCAAGATTAGAGGCAATTTACTTTAAAATTATATAATTATATCAACCATGTATATTTTCTCTTTAATTGGGTAGTAAATAATACACCACCTAACAGAGCTACTGTTTACCTTCCATTTTACTTTGTGGTTAATAGATCTTTTACTATTAACAGAAAAATGAACATTAACCTTGATAAGGAGTGAGTGTTTATTGGCTCTTAATAACTAATTTTTACCTGATTTGTACAAATAATTATTTAAATTCTTGCTTTTTGCCAGTATATATACTTTGTTTAACAAAAACTGATAGGAAAAATATATTTTCTTGTTTGGAAAATTCAAAGCTCAATGATAAAGCTTAAATGAATGGATAATATATTTTAAACACTGATTTTGTTTATTTGTGCCATTATTCTTATTTATATTGAGATGATAATTATATTTGCATTGCTGTCAATGATATTATGTGAAAAGCTAAGAATGCAGATAGAGAGTTCTCAATTGCTTTGAAATTCTGACATGGGGAAACTTTGCAAAAATCCTTTTTAATTATAAAATTTACCCAATAAAATAAGTAGGGTAGAAATATAACTTCTTATTTTTGTATTAAAATCATTGTGGCATAAAAATTGTTATTGTGTGTTCTCTGTGTGTAGTAGAAATACATAATATATTCAAGGACATAGTTGTTTCTCTAAGGTTTTGCCATAAGTTACAGACATAATAAAATTTGTATAAAAAGTATTTCAGATGAGAAGGCAATTAAATTTCTGAGGCATGGGGTAGCTTAAATCTCTTCATAGACATAGAGCCCTGTTGCAATTTCCAAATATGATATTTTTTTTTCCATCAAACAGTATTTTGTGTTTTCTTTTCCTACTTTCTAAAAAGACATGAAGTTTAGCAGCATAGAATAAAAATACAGGGATGGATAAAAGTAGGTTATTACTAATAATAGCATAATAATTAGTAAATGATAATACAAGAGTAAACTTTGTTTTAGCATAATCACAACTTTAAACTTACTTTTGCATAATAAGGGAGAAAGCCTCCAATGAATATTTTAGAAGCCAAAGAGAACAGAAATAATTTGTAAATGTAGTCTTAGAAGCATTTTTTAAAATTTATTTTTAGAGCAAGTGAAGGGAGGGAGAACGAGCAGGGGAGAAACATTGATATGGGAGAGAAACATCAATTTGTTGCCTCTTGTAGGCCCCCAACCCAGGCATGTGCCCAGACTGGGAATCAAATCGCTGACCCTTCACTTTGCAGAATAATGCCCAACACATTGAGCCACATTGGTCAGGGCTAGCAGCGATTTTTTTAGACTTGTATATGTTTTGTATGTATTGAAGACTTTGCTTTTAGTAGCCTAATATTGAAAATGGACCATATGTATCATTTCAGGCTTAGGTTGTTTTATATACAATGTCTGTCTAGAAAAAAATCCAGCCATTGCGAATATAACAAGAATGGTTTGGGCAATGTCGATGTAACCTGGCAGCCAAGGAAGGTGGACTGAAATGCACATGTGTGAGCAATGATGACTTCACTGTACTAGTCAGTGGGGATGGTAGACACAGCTGAGTGAGCATGTGTACTGTGTGGCCATGGTATTAAAATGACTGAGGAAGTAGAGCAATGACTCTCCATCAAAGTTTGCATTAAACTTGAACATTCCTACATAGAAACTACTCGGGTGACTCAGAAGTCTGCAACTATGGCCAGCTGGTGATTGGCAGCTTCATCACGGTAATACAGCCATTCATGCACCCACTTATGAAGAGTTTTTGGCAAAACATCAAATCACCCGGGTAACTCAACCTTCTACAACTCAGATTTGGTGCCCTCCAACTTCTGGCTTTTCCCAAAACTAAAATCACGTTAGAAAGAACAGAGATTTCAGACCATCTATGAAATTCAGGAAAATACTATGGTGGAGCTGATGGCAATTGGGAGAACTGTGTGAGGTCCCAAGTTTCCTATTTTGAAGGGGATGGAGGTGTCATTGTCCTCTGTACAATGTTTCTTGTATCTTCTTCAATAAATGTCTCCATTTTTCATATTACATGGCTGGATACCTTCTGGACAGGCCTCATATACATGTTTCTGCTAAGGAAATATCAAAAGTGAATAATTACAGTTGAGTTTATTCATCCAAATGGTTTTGACAGCTCTTTGCTAGCTACTTGCGTGAGCACTGAGGATAGGTTGTAAACAAGATAGTCAAGTTATCACCCTATGGCCATGGCTATCAAACAACAAATGCCCAGATCTGCCAGAGAAGTAATTAGTCGTTCTGGGGAGACAAATGGCAATTTCCTTGTATTCACATATACAGTTAACTCATAAGAGAGTCTGGCAGCTCATTTCCCATGCATGACATGTGTGCATGAAAGCTCACAGATGGAAATGAGTTTGGTATAATTGGAGGATGTTGGGAATACACACCATACCTATTTAGCCTGTCTTTTAAATTCTAATAAGTATATTTACTAGAGAATTTGATTCCTTGTCTAACTCCCAATATTACGTTTGTAGGCATATCCTTTAATTAAAATTCATAATCCAAACTATTTTTGTGCTTATCATTTGTATGGCAGGATTTCAGATGACACTTTTTATGAAATACTTTTAGACTTGATTCTATAAACAAATCATCCTATCAAAGTCATATCTGAATAACTATAAAGACAGGGGCAACTGAATGTTTTAAACATGTAGACTCCGTTCTTTGCAAGTGTTACTATTATAAGATTGTGCTTTTTTAGAGATGCATGGCAAAAGTTTAAATAAAATATAATTAATATGTTTTGAAATGCCAATATATTATAAAACATTATTCTATCAAAATATCATCTAAATTATATCTAATTATACTCCACGCATATGTACATATATTTTTTAATGTCTTACTAAGAGACAGATGACAGTCCAATGGAAAATATGGACAAAGACAAGAAGTTTACAGAAAAAGAAATACAAAATGAAAAAAAAAATTCTCAAACTCATTAAAAACTTCAAAATAGAATTTAAAAAATAAACATGTAATAACAACAATATTATATTTTTCACTGATAATGTTAATAAAAATATAGTAGATCTTGTATTGGTAAGATTACAAGAAACTACATTTTTATAATAGAGTTAATGTATATGTAAGTTGGCATGCTGTTGGTAATTTGAGAATTTTTTTTTAATATTTTATTTATTTATTTTTAGAGAGAGGGGAAGGGAAGGAGAAAGAGAGGGAGAGAAATAGCAATGTATGGTTGCTTCTCACATGGCCCTCACTGGGGACCCGGCCCGCAACCCAGGCATGTGCCCTGACTGGGAATCGAACTGGGACCCTCTGGTTCCCAGCCCACACTCAATCCACTGAGCTACACCAGCCAGGGCTAATTTGAGAATTTTTTAAAATAAAAATTTGCTCACATTTTGACACAATATTTTCACTTTTATTATTTCTTCTTCTGATAATATCACTCAAGTTCAATGTAGATAATAGAGAGAAACTGGAAAATCAGTAATGCAAATTTCATCAAAAGACTATGCCACTGTCACACCGTAACCTACAGCTGTTAGAGAGAAATTAGATGTAGATATGCACATGACACTTAAGAGAAAAATAAAGTGTTTGTAATATATTTTAAAAGGAAAAGCTATATATAGTAGACATAAACATGTTGAAAATATATGCATACTTACCAATTCAAACTGATAAATTCCTTTCTTTGTAATACAAGGTCCAGGGGAGTAAATATTTTAACTTTTATACTAGAATATCTTTGGCACCTAGAACATTTTTCAGAATTCAAGAGGAGCTCAGTGAATAGTTATTTAATAAAGGAATCAAAACTACTATATATGATACCTCAGTCCTTGACACAAATTTATCATCTAACATGCACCTTGAATTCCCACTAGTTAGTGAAAAATCCCTCTCCTCCATCAATTCAACGTTCTTTCATCTCTAATCTACATTATAGAATGACACTCCTTTAGTGCTAGAGGCTGACCTAGAAATATCACAAAATTTCAAAAATAGCTTCCTTTGTTAATTTATGGTCTTCAACATCAATTTTCCTCTGAAAGTACTCAGCCATCCTATTGCATATGTTCAGGCAGCTCTCTCTACCATTTTTTTTTTCCAGACAGTTCACATTCAATGTTATTCTGTATTAATTTTAGGTATACAGCATAGTGGTTAGACAATCATACACTTTACAAAGTGCTCTACCTGAATAGCAACCCTTTAAATCTTACCCATACCCTCACACCTTCGACTGCTTCCTCTCTCTGCTGATAAACTCTGTTTCTTTACAGCACTGAGAAAAGAGAAGCCAACAGATCGTTTTTCTCATCTTCTTATTACCAACTCTTTCCACTTCCTTGATAACAATAGCAAAGATTATCTAAAAGCTAATACCATTTTCTACCATTTTCCAGAATCATTTCTCAATAAATTTTGCCACCTTTTCCCATCTAAACCCAAATATGCTCAGATATTTCCACTAAAAGAAATAGCCCCCTTCCTTCCAATACTCCTCTCCTCCATCACACCATTTCCCTTTCCTTCTTAACTTCTGGTGTTTACTTCCTTACGGTTCATTCATTGCATGACGCATATTTTGGATTTTTACTTCCTTCAAGCCTATGAAAATCATTGATGTTGGAGTTATTAATGACCATCTGTTTTCAATGACAATGCCCATTGGATGTTTTAGCATGGTTTCACAGTACAGAGCACTTTCTTTTTACAGCATGCCACTGTCTGCCCTCACATAGCTTCAGATTGTCCTAATTTCTGTTTCTTTCAATGCCATCTCCTAAATGCATATATGGTTCTGCATTTTGTTTTATACATATATTTTTAACCAGACTGGATATTTACCCTGGAATTTTACATATTCTTTTATATGTATATTATATTCTAATCTAAAAATTCCTAATATTTTATATCTTTATGTGAACAGATCTACAGATAGAACTTGCTACAGGACTTCTCTTCATATAGTTGCTTTAGATATTTCAAATTCAACATTTCTAGAAGAGACCTTGTTTACTTCACACTTAAACTCATACTTCACCTTACATCTCCTATTCCAGTGATCTTGATAACACAAATCAGAAATCATTAACTTACTTCACACTTTTTTTAAAAAGATTTTATTTACTTATTTTTAGAGAGAGGGGAACTGAGGGAGAAAGAGGGAGAGTGAAATATCAATGTGTGCTTGCTTCTTGAGCACCCCCTACTGGGGACCTGGCCTGCAACCCAGGCATGTGCCCTGAATGGGGATTGAACTGGGCATGCTTTGGTTTGCAGGCCCATGCTCAGTCCACTGAGCTACACCAGCCAGGGCCATACCTTCTTATTTAACCCTGTCAGGAACTCTACGGGTCTTGGATTTTACCTTATTTCCAACCTAACAAGCTAATCTGTTACTACTTCATAGATATTTGCAGAAGATATGTGATTCCTGGGTCAGAGACAAATGACTTAATGACTCAGGATAAAATAAGTAGCCAGAGCTTCTGGTTCATACAAGTTTTCTATGACCTTCCAGTTTCCATGGGAGAATGTACACAAGTCCAGATGGACACCTGAATATTCAGTGGGTTGTGTGAAAATGGAAGAAAACTGAGTTTTAGTGTGAGTAGTAAGCAAGCCTGCTCTTTGTCTAAGGGTGGGGGGGAGGGGATGGGAAGGGATGGTGATGTTATTTCATCCCTATAGGTTGTTTTCTGCATAAACGACACTTTGGGCCCAAAGTGGAATGTGTTTCACAACAACCACTACTCACATCCAATCAGTCACCAAATACAGTTGACTGCAACCCCTAAATATCTTTGGAATTATTCCTTGGTCTTAATCTTCACTGTCACAACCCTGCTTCAGGACACACCATATCATGTCTCACTAGGAATACTGAAAACCCTCACAGATCTCCTTGCTTACTAGGATCCTACCACACTCTTCTCTTGCTCTCCTGCCAACTTCAAGGAATCGTAAATCTGGAGTCAAACTGTCATTATAAAAGTTAATTGACATCATGGCATTTTTATTACTATTTTCATTGCCCTAAGAAAGTATTGACAGATGCTTAAATTAACTAATATTAACACCTTTCATCTGCCCTCTGCTTACATTTCTAGATAAATTTATTTCACTGTTTCTCCTTTACCATTTTCTTTTCCCTTAACAATAATCCCCACACATTAACTTCTGTCACTTCTCACTACCAACTGCTGTACTAAGCTACTGTCTACATCTGTTCCTTATCTCTAAACCATTGGCTATATATTTTCATCACTTTATTGTTGTCACTCAGTTGCTACTTGGATAATTTTTATTCACATTTCTTCAAGTTTCAGCTTTAAAGTCTCGTTTACCAGGACATTATTATTAACCTGTAAGCAATGAACACACGGCATATTTTCCACATGTGCCATTGGCAGGCTGAGTTTCCCAGTTCAGAGCACTGTGCGAATAGCATTTTCACTGACCCGTATTCCTCACTGGGATCACTGTAGGGACTAGGAACCACACTTTATTCTTTGATCCCTGCTATATCCCCAACAAATAAAATGAGTAACATACTCCTTTGTTAGTGAATAATTACGTAAAGAGTGAAGGAAATAAATTATAAAACATTTGCAGCAATCAAAGTTTCCCATATACCTATAAAAGCTCTGTGAAGAAATGGACCAGGTCTTACTTGACTTCATCCCAGCAGCAATAAGTGCGGTGCCTAATATAAGCAGTAACTCCTCTATTTGCATATTTTGTATTTGTGAATTCACCTACTTGCTAACAGTTATTTTAACTCCAAAATCAATGCTATGTTTTCAGGTCATTCATGGGTATTTGCATGCACAGGGCAGAAAACAATTGAGTCACCCAATGCATGCATTCTTATAGGAGGTCAAAATGGGCATGCTTGCCTTCCTGATCAAGTTCTCACGCAGTAAACTAGTGTTCTTTTCACAGTCCATAGTGCCACATTTTTGCATTTTTGTGCTTTTTTTTCTATTTAAAATAGTCCCAGGTGAGCACTGTCAAGGTTTCCTAAGTGGAAGCAGCCTGCGGTGTGCCCTGCTGAGAAAGTACCCGTTAGACTATCTTTCTTCAGGCGTGAGTCGGAGTGCTGTTGCCAGCGACTTCAGTGTCGCCGAATCGACAACAAACACACGGTGTCTTTAAACAGAAACGCGTATTAGAAAAGGTTATGTATTAATTGGTCAGCGGAAATATTGTGACCAGAAGTTCACAATACACAAGTTTACAACAAAGAGTTGAACAGAGGGAACTAAGGGATGTAAAAGGGAGATACTGAAGCTGTGTTTCCGACATTGTATTATGAGTTGTATTACTTGTTCTGTGTTTCCTTTAATAATTTGACTCAAGATAAAAACACACATTTGTGTAACTGGAGAATGATGCATACTTATGAGGCATAACTATAAAAAATTAAAAATAATATTAGGCTGAGGTAATGTATGGAAAGTCAATGAGATAGAATTTAACAGGGATGCCAGGATTTACCATGTAAAATCTACATTATCAGTTATCTAATAACATAAAAATCTTAACAATTTTTATATAAACTTACTCAGAACTTTAATTTTACTTAATCATAGAAAGATGCAAGGAAAATGTATGGAAATCACATAATCCCCAAAGTTAAAAACAAGACATTAAATTAAAAGACATAAATAGTAATTGTGGTTTAGCTTTATCGTAATTGCAGATTGAAAATCCAGATAAACTGTGTTCTAAGTCTTTAATTGTTTTTAAATTTTATTTTGAGAGTACATTTATTAAAGCAGGAGATGATAGTAAAACAAAAGAAGGGCTTAGAATAGAAGCAACAGGAGAGAGCCTAGGCAGGGCTGCTTTGGCTCTCTAGAAGTGTTATAGGAAAGGAGCGAGCCACGGCGGGGCTGCTCTTAGGTCACTGGAAAGTCAGAGAAAAAGGAGGCCTTGGAGACTGGTTCAGGGGGTGAGCCCAGCATAAGGTGTGCTGTTCCCCTCTTTGCCAGTCTTATGAGGACCTTTAGAATTCAGGAGAAAGTTTCTGCCTGAGAAAGAAAGGGTGTGGGTGTGCTCCCGAGAGAGCCTGCCTCTAGGGCTAGGTACCAAATGAACAGATTCAATTAAGTAACTATCTTGCTTTTCTAAATGGATGCAATTTTTCATGTTATTAGCTTAAAATCCTGCTATCCATTACTAAATTCTCATTGCTATTTTCACAGTGTTAAATTCTGCAAGAACTATTTCGACTGACTACAAATGGCAACTAAAGCACGAATATTGTTAACGACACTTCACAGACACCCCCAAACATACCTAATTGTGCAAAGTAAAATTCTGGTTCTCTTCGAATTAGCATTATCTTATTTGAATGCATTTTAAGCTAAAAGTTTGTTATAAAAGCATCACACCTTAATAATATTCTAAACAATAGCTACATCCCAATACCAGTCTAGAGGAAGATATTAGCTGTAACTAAAGTAAATATTATCTCTTTTTAAAAATGACACTGTGGTTATTCAGATAACAGTGGTAAATTATTGTGGTGGATTATTTGGTTTTGTGGTAACAAAAAGATTGTAATGAAATGCACTACTTGCCTTTATAATCAAAATCTTTTGTATAAATTTTTACTGATCTGTAGACACATCCCTTGATTTTATATTTTATTACTCTGTTAATACAATTCATGTTTTACTTCAAAATTAGCCCAACCCTGAAAATATTCCACATACCCTCCCAATTCCAGACCTTCTGTGGGACTGTTGTAAACTTCTAAGTCTCTTTAACAAAGTTAAAACTTTAAAGCAGTGTAACTGTCTCTGAGGTCATGCTCAGAGTAGAGAAGGAATACATCACTTACTTTAAAAGTCACCCTCTTTCCTGGCTGGTGTAGCTCAGTGGATTGAGCGCAGGCTGCGAACCAAAGTGTTGCAGGTTCGATTCCCAGTCAGGGCACATGCCTGGGTTGTGGGCCAGGTCCCCAGTGGAGGCCACGTGAGAGGCAACCACGCATTGATGTTCCTCTCCCTCTCTTTCTCCCTCCCTTCTCCTCTCTTTGAAAATAAATAAATAAAAATCTTAAAAAAAAAGTCACCCTCTTGAGGAGCATGTGTAAGACTTTTTAAAAGAAACTTGAGCTTCTCTACTCTTGGACTAACCACTATATTTTATTCTAGAGAAGTCCAGCTAATTCATAAAAGTTAGAACTTCTTTTGGTGCACATTGGGTGTGTTTGTTAGACAGCTAGATCATTTATGTTTTTGAAATATATATTATTTTTACCTCCAGAGAGACTAAGTAACTCTCAAAGCAATATTGTTCTTTTTCAAAGGGTGAGTGATTCTTTAGGGAATCATGGTCAGTATCAAAATATAAATAATATTTATAACAGAATGATAAATATTATTAATTTTAAAATACTTTTAAAATTAACATGGCATGATTATGATGAATACATGCCTCATCAAATAACTGATATATGTGATAGCATTCTGTAAAGTATAAACTACCAGAAATATCTTAAAAATCAGTGCATAATTTGAAAATCCTTAACAAGGGCTAAAGTCCTAGTTATGGGAATTCCTAGTTAATAAAACCATTAAGACCAGTCGTCAATAGTGGTTTTATTAACCAAGACTTTGACCGGAATGTCATGCCTGAAGGAAGCATGTCTGGGTTCTGGGTTCTGGTCGTCACCAGAAAGCCCTGAGGAACTGGGATTGACTTGCGAAACTAGTGAAAGCCCACGAGAAAAAGCCTGGTACTTTAGTTGGTTGTGCGATTCCTGGTAGTCTTTCCAGGGAAGGAATGAAGGTTGCTTTCCTAAAAGATGGCTGGGAAAGGAACCTGCAGGCACAATAGAAGCCTCAAGGACTTGAGTGAAACAGCCGGTACAGGCGAAGCCAGGTGACAGGTGTGCAGCTCTGCTTCTGTACCCCAAGGGGCGGACTAAGAAGTCAATCTAAAGGTTCCCTGTGCAAGTTCCAGCAAAACAGACTTGAAGATCATAGGTGATCCAGGCTACTCTTGGTGTGTTTATGCAAACAAACAGGGAAGCCACCTGAGAAACAAAAGCTGGCCAATTGTTACTTTATTCCCCTGGCTTAAAGTATGGCCACAGCTATTTTTCATAGATATGTCAAAAGATGGGGCTGCCCTAGACTGACCTGCTGCCAGTAGCCATGCTTCAATTGCAGGCATTGCCCCTTCGACCCATCCCTCTCGGGTAAAGGCGGCTGCCGAACCAGACACAACACAGGAACAAGCTCCGTAAGTTCCAGCACTGCACCTGCGATGGAAGCCAGCGATCAAGAAAGATCTAGAAATTATTGCTACTTTTATAAGTATCATTTTTTTATATAAAATAGTTTCATATTTTGCTTACTCATAGTCAGGATGTATATTTTAATTATTGTTCTGTTTAGGTCATTGTTATTGTCCTTAAGGAAGAGGACCCCCCTCCTTATTATAGAAAATTCTATGTTAAGGAAACCTTCAAAAGGAGTAACTTATAACAGCTAGTACCAAAACCTCCCTGATAGAAAAGCAAGAAAAGGGAAACTCCCGATGGGTAGGGAAGACGGAACCATGATAGTGATGCTAGAACAGACACCAGTGCTGTTTAGCATCAAAGTGGGGAATGTAACAGGTAACCTCCGTGTTACTGAACCTCAGAAACACCTCCCAGTCTGCAGAGAGTGGGACTCCGAGAGACCAGCCCCCACCCGCAGAGAGAAAGGAGCCGCGTCAGGCTCCATCCCCCAGGAAGGCAGCAGCCCCCCGCCACAGAAACACCTCCTGCCTGCGGGGGGCAGGGGGGCAAAGGACAGGCAACCTCTGTGTTTGTGACTCAGTATTTTGTAAGCTCCCATGTTTTGTCTCTGTACTTTGCAACTTGCGTATTTAGCCCCTGTGCTTTGTCCTTGATTGTAGAACTTGTGTTTAGCTTGAATCATGTAACATTCTGTGCTTTGTTTTTACCAAATAAGATAGCTAGATTTAACTTCTGCATCAAGCTTCTGTAATCCTTACTTGCCACTAGGCCCATGTAGGCAGGGCATGAGTCTTGTCACGTAGGCAGGAAGTCCCAGGCTATTTAAACCCCGGAAAGTCTTTGTTCAGGGCCCTAGATTTGGAGGTTTCTCCCTGGGGTCCGCATGCATAATAAAGGGTCTGTGACTCATACCTCTCATCAGGAGTTTGGTCGCTTCATTTTCCCGCAACAAAACTACATAAGATAATTACACTAAATATTCTGAAAAGTTATTTGATACATATTTTAATATTATATTTAAGAATGTATCTTTTAAAAATTATTATTATTTAATAAAATATCTCTATAGCTGTATTGGTGATTTGAGAATTCTAATAAGAGTAATAAAATATAAGGTAGAATATGTTGTTAAGTATAAAAAGAGTTTTACATTTACAAATAGTGGCATTTCAAAATTAATTTCCTGCAGAGAATTTTTAGAACTTGTGAAAGCAAATAACTTTGAATGTGAGATGTGGCTGGAATTTTTTAGAAAGAAAATTGATATAGATTCCAGAAATAAATATTATGAAGAAAGTAACATAGCATTTTTATTGGTTAAAAACATTTTAAAATTCCATTGATAGTATTTATTTGTACAAATTTTTGATAACATTGAAAAATCATTAGGATCACCAAATATAGTTGGTAGGCTCTGAAATTACTATAATATATACTCTTACATTTATATCTGATAGCAACATATTCCCATTCTCTGCTTTTGTAATAAAAATATGACTAAAATATGACTGTGATTATAAAATCATATGTACTAATATACATATTTTCATTTTGGCTTAAGTTTTTAAGAGTAAACTAGTGAAAATAACAATCTAAAGTTTTTTTTTAAGTTGTTAAAATATATAGAAAGATATTTAGCAAAGTAGAATTTCAAAGATAACCTTTAATAAGTAAGTGTAATGGAGGTTTGGTCAGATTTGCTTTAAAATACCACAAAATGCCAGGGGGCTTCGACAATTAAAACAGTGTAGCAAAGAGTACAATGTTAAAGATCCAGTCATTGTGTTGCAACTGTTGGAGACCAGACAGGTTCACTCTGGACTCAGACAGAAGGAAAAATACTCACGGAGCTGTTGGGATGTCTGACATGCCTTTATTCAAGGCTGGCGAGCCATGCACGCTGCAAGCTCCATGTCCCCCTGCATGTCCCTGCATGTCACCTGTCCTTCTGCATGGCCCCTAGCGGGGAGCAGCTACCCGCTTAAATACTAGCTACAAACAAAGCCAGCAGGATGCAAACAGATATTAAGCAACAGAGCTTCATGCTATGCGTGAGAGCTCACTCACAGCGATGGGAACAGTTTGTCGGACCCAGTCTCCAGGCTATGAGAAGCCTACTTATCAGGCCCATTCTCAAGGTTATGGGAGACACTTCCTTTAGAGTTGCCCAGATTGGACAAGGAAGCCAGACTGCTTCCATTTACTCTACAGTCGTATATCTCAAATCTTGATTCAAATATGAAAAGTCCGGCAGAAATAACTCCTCCTTGAGTGTGGTTGGCAGGGTAATAATATAATTTATAGTTTTAATTTGAACATTTCACCTACAATGTCATATGGTGTGCTTGAATGTGATGTTGTTGTATTAGATCATTACATGCTTAGGATTGTGTAATAAAAGATTTTGTAATAAAAAGAAGTGTTATTTGTGCCAGACTCTGTACTTAGGAATTAAAATATGATAAAATAATTACTAAAGATAATAGGAAAAGTATGAGTCAGCAAGCAAATGATATGGAAGAAATTGTCTATTACTTGGAGAAAAATCTCCTTAAATTAAAAAAAATTAAATGTATTGGAGTGACATTGGTCATTGGATTGTATAGGTTTCAAGTGCACATTTCTATGTACATGACTCTCATATTGCACTGCGTGCCCACCACCTAAAGTCAAATCATTTCCTGTCACCACATATTTGACACGCTCTATCCGTTATTAACCTCCATCCGTCTTCCCTTTGGTAACCACCGTACTACGGTCTGTGTCTATGAATTTGTGTTTGTTTTTATTGTTGTGCCTTTGTTGTTTTCAGATTTATATCCCACCTATGAGTGAAATCATATGGTTCTTAACCTTTTCTTTGTAAAGGAAAAGTACAACAAAATGACTGGGAAAGAGTGGATGTTAAATAATATGTTTTTAAGTTGTCAGACTAGGAAAAGTTTTAACAAGTATGAAATAGGGTTTCAAAAGAATAAAGAAAAAGACAATGAGATCAATGGAATATACAATTACTGTTTGTTGAATAAATATGTGATAGAAAAATGTGGAAAAAAATACCCAAATATTATCAATGGTTATTTTGGGTCATTGGATTAAAAGTGATCTTAACTCTTTTGGATGTTGTTCAAATTTTTTAAATCATTAAAGTTATTACATATTGCCTTTTATAATCATAGAAGACTAATATTTTAAAGGCTGTAATGAGACTAATACTTTTATTTCTTTAAATCATCCTTTTTCAAACTAAAATTCATAGATTTCACACAAAATGGATTGCTATTAAATCCATTGTTATTAAATAATGCAAATAATTGTTATTAAAGTCTGACACAGAAAATAAGTTATACAGTTATTAATGGCTAAATGAAGTTCAGTTTTTGGTTGCATATTTGAGAACTTGTCATAGATAATTTCATACGTAAATGAAGAAATGAAAAACATATTGGAGCTCACTTAGTAAAATTCCATCTACTCATTAAAAAGATGAGAGTTAGTTATAGGTGAAGCGATTTATCTGGTATGAAACAGCCCACAAGTGGCAGTAATGGGAGCGGAACCTAGGTCTCTCAACTCCCAGCTCATACTCTGTCTGTTACTGTAAAAACATTAAAATTGTTCTGGCTATTTTCATGGCAATGTTTGTTTTAAATCTAACAACAATAGCTCAAACACATTATTTTCAGTGTTAAGTTCTTTCAAAAGTATAAATTCAGAAAAAAATTAAACATAGATATCTGAGATCTGCAATAAAAAGAAATCCTCACTTCAGTATAGCGTGGCTATTTTAAAAGCAGAATTTGTACAGAACAATGCAGTTATACCCCTTATCCGTGTTTTTTCTCTGAATTGTTTCAGTTACCCAGGGACAATTGTTGTTCAAAAATATTAAACGAAAAACCAGAGAAAAAGAATTCATAAGCTTTTGCTTGCCATTCTAAGTAGTGTAATGAAGTCTCAGGTCATCTAGCGCTGTCCAGCCTGGACACAAACCATCTCTTTGTCCAGCGTACCCATACTGCATGCACTGCCCAGCCACTTGGTCCCCGTGTCTGTCTCAGTTATTAGATCAGCTTTCATAGTGTCACAGTGCTTTGTGCCATAATTCTTATTTTACTCAATAATGGCCCCCTAAATGTGATTTGGACATGGGAAGAGAAGCCGTAAAACACATCTTTTAAGTGAAAAGGTTATATATGGGGAAAAAGTAGTATACAGGGGTCTGGTCCTCTCTGTGGTTTCAGGCATCCTTTCGGGGTCTTGGACCCTGATGGCTAAGGGGACCTCTGGTGATAAAGTACCATCACACATGATTTCATTAAAGGAAGAGACTAAAAGCAACGTAACCATGGACGCTCCTGCATACCATGTGTTTTTTGTTTTACTACATTTTTAATTAAGTAAAAATTAAATAATGAGTATAATTGAGCATTTATTTTGAGATGCAAATGTCAGGAAAACACAGGTCACTCAGTTTTATCTATTAGCCCAGATAAACCACATGAGAGTTATCATTTCCTTTGAAGTTGGGGGATATTTTTGGCTAGTCTTTTAGTATTATTCAAATCTTAGATTTGAATGTTATTATGCAAATTATTGCTTAAGGTATTAGAATAAAGTAAAATTCTTAAATTGATTATTTTTTGTGTATGTACTGCTTTGAGATTCTGATGTAGAATTTACCAATAAATTATAATAAGCATTCTAATGTGCCTAATCTAAGCATCAGTATAGAATAGGCAGTAAAAATTGCATTTTAAAAATACATATTTTTGAAAAAAAGTTCCTAATCTATTAAAGTGTTCAATCAGAGGTATATGGAATAAAAGGTACAGTTTTCCTTATTACAATTTAAAGCTAATGACTTAAAAGTGAGAGTCATAAAACTTAGATATCACTTGTGATTGATAAACACAGATTTATAAAAAGAAGTTCCATTGTTTTTAACCTTTCCCTTTCATCTGTTTAATGAGACAAAATAAGAAATGTAATTAATCTGCTATGATAATATAGAAGTAGGCATGAAGAAGAATAACAACATACAAAAAAAGGAGGATTGAATTTGTTCTGTCAATTTTCTACCATAAGGTATAAAAATTTTGACAAAAATAATAAACATAAACTCTAAAATGCATATTGTTCACAAAATGGTATGAATTGGACTTGTACAGAAGTCTGAAAGTGACCTTGGAGCAATTGAAACTCCTTTTTAAATGTGTCTAGACAAAGAAAAGGAGCACTTAACCGCTGAGATGCTTGCAATAGAGACAGCAGTGGAATCTGAGCTACAGTCGCTCCCAACCACCACCGCCTAGTCTCCCCTAAGAGAGCTGCACATTTACACACCCCGTCTCCATAGACCTTCAAATGATTTTATGCTCGGTTTCGGTTATTACAGCTAGATATTCACACTATCAGTTGAATAAATGTAATAAAGTGCCAACCTAATATACCACATCCTTTAAGTATAATTTAAAGTCCTAATATTAAAAATTTATTACATATACATGGTTTCATTTTCTTAAATGTTTTTCAGAACTCACTGTAACAACTTAAAGTCACTAAGGGTTCCTACTGTGATATGCCCCTAAGAACACACTGTATTTCAGCTCTGACTTCCTCCAGGAATAAAACTTTACCTTTGAGGATAAAGCTGGAAGTGGGTAGAGGTTGGGAAGTGTTTGTTTCTTGGAAAGAGAACAAAAAGGCACATGCCTGAAGTCTGAGGCTATAATAGCTGGTTCTTGTTCACCTCTTTTGAAAGCGTAGATGTAATTTCTTTGAGCTTATTTTACTCACACACAAAATGAAGAAGTGGGACAGAGAGTATCTAATGGTCTTCCAAGAAATAAATTCAGTGAAACACAGTCTTTTTATATGTCTGCATAGTGTAATGCTTTTTATTCACTCTCACAATTGAAGGGGGGAAACATTTCTGAATAGACACTAACCAGGAGCTACAGACCTGCTAATGTGTTATCAAGCATTACAAGTCAAAAAATCACATAAACGAAGATTCCAGAGATTTCTGTTTTTTTTAATATGAAAAGAATGTTTATTTTTGTTTGCTTTTAAGAGAAAACCATAGTCAGCATTAGATTATGATACATTTATTTGTTATCTGAGAAATATTTTTGTAATTACTGCTTAGTGGAGGGATTCTTATTTTTGATTCAGTTCAAAAATAATTATTCAATTTCTGTAGTTAATTCTAGTAAAGGAATCCAAATAACTTATTTTAATTGGTTGAACAAGTGACAGATTTAATCTGACTTCATAGTTGAAGCAGAGAATAAAGACGGTGTTTTCATTGACGGGATATCAGTATGCCCTCCTCATTCTATGCTATCTCTGGAGCAGCCCAGTTCTGCACAAATTCTGACAGTCTGTGGCTCCAACAAGCAATTTGTACAAGACACCAGGAGGGTGAGTCTCCAATTCTTCCCATTCTGTTTCCCCCACACAGCAGTGTTGACTAATTAGGAGCACAACTATGCCATATGGATATGGAGGAATACGCTCTTTTTATCATACTGACTGATGTAAAGTGGAGGAGAAGGTCTGTGTGTCCCAAACGTCTCAAAAAATTTTGCCTGAATTTACAAATATGTATAAAACATTCCTCTTTTACTCCTTCCGCATATTGACTCATTTTCTCTCTGGCGTGACTGTGAAGGTTTAAATCCTATCACCAGGCCCCTACCTGATACATGATTCTCTGGAAGGTTTAGACCTGAACATTCACATGCTCATATTATCAGGCTGTTATTTTATGGCAGTAGGTTAGTGTCTTAAGTGGTCCTTATGCTTACCTGTGTGTTTCTTCTTCAGAAATAACCTTTATTAATGCTCATTGACTTTTCTCCCAACTGTAAACATAAAAAGGTAAGCTTTGGTGATTAATTTTGTATAGGAACCAGTGCATTCCTTTCTTTTAATCTAATTGTTTATAATGCAGTATGAAACACTTTGTATATAAATTGTCTTTTCTCAATGTTTTTCATATTTAATTACTAAATATTATTTGTTCATAAGCATGCTAAGATATTTGTTGTCACTTTTACAGCTTTTAGTTGAAGTCCCAAAGTATAGTTAGAAGTGAGTCTTACAGAGAAAGTGTATGTGTTTTTAAAACCACAAGGGGAGCAATATGGGCAGCGGAGAAGGCATGTTCAAAAGCAAAGAGGCTTGAGGAAACTTCAAACAATTAGAAACATTGGAGTATCGTTCCAGATAAGCCCAACCTCTTCAAGTGGCTGATATTAATATGTGATCCAAGGTACAAAAATGAATCAAGTAACTGTAATGGCATGCCTTTAAAAAGCATTTCAATTAGTAAAAAAAAAAAAAAAAAAAAAAGGAACCATCTAATCAATATCAATCCCTACTTAACACTGAATTCTTTCTTCTTGCCTAAGATACAAAAATCATGAACCCATCATTTAAATTCTGCAAAAATAGCCCACATCTTTATATCTATTAGTCTGTAGGAGATTTACCCGTCTTCACAATAGCGTCATACTGCCTCAGATACTGAAATGCACACCCTTCTACAAGCCACAGGGCAATCAATAGAACACTCCACTGAGTGTTTCACTGGATGTTTGCCAATCGCTTAGAAGTAAAAAAATGTTACTGATGTGCAGTGTGATATCAGTTTCCTCTCTTAAGGAATCTGAGAAGCTCTCCTCCAACCAACATTGACAAAAGACTCAGACATCTCACAGTCTAACCTTATAATATACTCTCTCCTGGGGCAGTAGACGACTTTATCAAACATTTGAGAGCAGAGAATTAAATCAATGGTAAATAAAAATCAAATTAGAAATATACTAAATGCTGAAAAGAACAATAACATTTAAAAGTGAAATAGCTGAAGAATGTTTAATATAAAACAGCTCCAGAATAAAGACACTGGGTAACACAGATTAGAAAATTTAAAGATTAAGCAATATTCATATATATTTCAGTTTGTTGAAAGTGCTAAGATATGTACAAAGAGAGTAACTTAATTGTTTTCCAAAAGTTGTATAATAACACACATAGATAAGTGGGCCAAACCAAACAAGGACATGCTGTGCATTCTGGCGGAATGGTTATTCATCTTCTTGGTCTGAGGAGTGAGGTGGAGAGATGCATGCCGGCAGTCAAAAAACTTGAAGTCGCCTTTTCACTTACCCTTGAATTTTTAAAAAACTTAAACCTACAAAGTGAAAACTCATCCCATTTTCTTTGATAAAATCTACATTTGATCTATCCCATCTTTACTGTCTCATGATCATTTGAGAAATTATGTTTATTTATTTTAAATTTTTTAAAATGAAAATTTTATTCAAGCTTATTAGAATATAGGGTCTGATATAGTCTGTATTCTAAAGTCAAACATAGTATGTTGTTAAAATTTATATCCTACAAAGTGCCGGTACTTTCTTCTTAAGATATACTGTATTACAAAACCATGTAGATGTTTATGTTGAAAAATAAATAAATGCAAGAAGAAAGGAAAGGGAATAGAAGGGAAGGGCAGGAAGAGGAAGGAAAGGAAGGAAGGAAAGACCCTTGAGGTATTTGGGAAGTAGGATTTAACCACAAGTTTCCCAGATAGCTAAGACGAAATTCTCATTAAGTTTGTAATTACACTCAGTTTTGTTTTGTTTGTTTGTTTTTTTCAACATACCACAGAATGCTAAAACACAGTGTGATCCATTTTGACATGTATAATTTACAAATATGTTATCTGGAGTCTTCTAGAAGAGCACACTTTAAATGTGACTGGCTGCCACCCCATTCACATACTGTGGTAGTTCAAAGACTGCCTAGCATTTGTCAAACTTCCAAAGAGCCTTAATTCTTCTCAGCCATCTTCACCTTAGACTCAATTCCATTGAAATGTTTCAGCTTTCAGTTATCTCACATTCTATGTGCATTGCCAAGTATAAACCAAAGATCTAGTCATGCAACTAAATTCCTTCCAAAACTGGCAGACACATGAAAATAAGCTGGATAAACTGGGATGAGAATAATGAAGCTCATAATAAAACAAGAATTATTGCCCTGGCCCAGTGACTCAGTTGGAGAGTCCTCCAAACACCGAAAGGGGGCAGGTTGAATCCTCAGTAGGGATATAGTAGGGAGGCAACAGATCTCGATGTTTCTCTCTCACGTTGATGTTTCCCTCTCTCTTCCTCTTCCTTCTTCTCACTCTAAAGTCAATGAGGCTATCTTCAGGTAGGGTAAAAGAGTATTATTAAAAATATCTGTTGTTTAAATGTCTTTTGAATATTGACATAACCATGGAATTTTCACTGGCGGCTTTTTTCTGCGCTTTGCTTCAACCTAATCTCTTTTAGACTGCTCAGTCTATATTCTTCCATTCACATTTTCCCCAAGAGATCATTTTTCCTCTCTTGTAATGTATTAATTCTGACTTAAGGTCCTTGAAATGTTAGGTCTATTTCCTTGTTAATATACAGAGTTGTCGAGTTGCTTACATGACAGCAAAATTCCATGCACCAAGATTGACCCTTCTGAGCAGGTCGTTCTGGTTACATTGACCATATTTCCCCCCTCAGGTGCATTCACCGTGTAAGTGTAACTTTTAGTAAGAGAAATGGAAAGAAGAGATGAAATAAGTTACACAAACATATTTAATAAACTTTCCGTGGATAAAATTAGCTTAATATTCTAGCTTCCTAAGTTTCATCCTAATATTTTTCTCTAGCACAGTAATTCTCTACCGGGGACAATGTTGTCTCCCACAGAACATTTGAAAATGTCTGGAGTCATTTTTGGTTGTCAGAACTAGGATGGAGGGATGCTAGTGACATTTGTGGGTTGAGTCCAGGGTTGTTGCTAAACATCTGAAAATACACAGGATAGTCCCTATATTGAAGAAGTATTTGGTTCACAATGGTATAAATGCTCACATAGAAAAACCTTGTGTACTAAACTGGTGAACATAAAGATTAAAAGTTTACTTATATTTTTATAAAAAAAAGACATGGTAAAAACTGAATTAAAACCATAATAAAATGTCACTATGTTAGGAAGTAATAAATCAGTCTCTTGATAACTCTCCATTGCATAGAAATTAAGGTCTACACCTGCCAGCCGTCCAACAATATATGAACGACTGAACGACTGGAATTTTAATCTCTTCTTCCACCAAGTCGTTCCCTGCTCATCCCTCATATTCGAGTCCCTCTGAAAAACATGAAAATCTTCAATCTCATGCACCCTATTAACTGGATGTCTTATCTCCTGCTGGTCTCTAACGGTAAGAAGCTTTTCCTCCTATGCTTCAGAGCATTGCAACACAAGTTTTTACTAAAACTTTAAATAAATTGATCTGCTCCAGGAAACTTCTCTAAACCCTTTCTTCTCAGGAAAGATACTTTTATTTTGTCTTCTATGTTCTTATCAGTATTTTTTATAGTTTGATTACAACATTTATTATACTATCTTTGGTAGCTCTTATGTACCTGTCTCTTGGACAAGGGTGCTTATTTATTTATTAGATGTGTGCATGGATATGTATTGTTTATTACATTATTTTTTGACCACAATCCATTGGATGACAGAGACTTGAAATCTTGGTGAGAACAGGGCAGGACTGATCATTATAATGACATAGTTGGCTTTTATGCATATTCACAGTGTGCTTAGAGCTTTATGAGTAATCCTTTATCACTTTACTTAACACTTGAGGAAATTGAGGTTTTGGGAAATTATAAGTTTAGCAAAGGCAGGATTTTCAACCACATTATCTGAGTCTCCATTCTAGAATCTAAAATATTGGGTTGTAGTACTTGATTTATTTAATTCCCATGACAACTCTACAAGATAAATACTGCTATTCCTGATATGCAGATGAATAAACTGAATGCTAGAGGTTAAATAATTTGAAAAAGGGCATATAGCTCATACTTTGTAAAAACAATTTACTCCAGATTCTCATGTGTAACAATGGATTTAAGAGCAAAAAAATGGAAAGGATCCAACATGACTACAGAGTATCTGGAAGCTCCATTCACTTGCTCCCAGACCCAGATTGGTCTTGCAGCTAAACCACAGAGCAATTAACTGGAAAATCCAGCTGAAAGTGAGTAAGAGCATGTACATGAGTATGCACGTGGACGAGTGTGCAGGGTGTGTGCATGAGTGGGCAATAGCCTGCACACCCACAGAACACTTGGGAGTGAGCAGCCTGGACTGCGTTAGCAGAGCAGCTGCTGCCACCGCTGCCCAACACGGAACTTTTGGCTGCAGATTTGCGGTGGGAGCTGTTTTGAGGAGTTTAACATATCCTCCCTAGGAAGAAGCCTCCAGAATGCCCACACCTCGGTGCCCAGATGTGTCTCTGTGCCCTCCACCCTGGTAGGGCCGCACACTCCAGTGCCGACAGGAACCAGGATCTGGGGACGGCAGTACTTATTGGAGAGGGGGCTATCACTTCCCTGACCCCAGGCGCCACAGAAACTGTGAACAGGGCAGAACCTGACTGAGGAAGGTGCAGTCTGGCTCAGGAGCCATGATCTCTGGGAGCAGACAGAGAAGGCCAGGGAAGTGTTGTCTGCAAATACAGTGTGATGGAACAGACCCGCCCAAGGCTGACAACAACTGAAGGAAGCAGCAAGAGCACCCTGCAACCATCCCCTGTTATAGTATTGCTGAGGGATTCTTCCCAGTGCCATCTGGGAGAGATCCAGACAGAAACTTTATCTGAAACTATTGGAGGCGCTGGCAGGCTGCGGCCAGCCATGACCTAGAGAAACTTTGTGCTTTTTGGGGAAAAGGAGCGCCTGAAGAACAGGCCCCCTCCAGGGCTTCATGCTTCAGTGTGGAAGCCACACAGAAACCCTTTTAAAAGACAAGTTGAGTTGAGACCAGAATTCACCAGGGACACTGCGCTTGCATGCGCTTGCACACGTACACAGCGGCTATTCTAACGAAGATCTCAGAGAGATACAGTCATGTTAAAGGGGCTGTGGGGGCCTGGTCCAGCATGGCTGGTGAGCAATGGGCTTTTTGCAGTTTGGGCACAGGTCTCCAGTGAAACAGCAGGCTGAGGACTGGATGGTCAGGAGCTGACTGCCTCAGATTTGCTGCAGCTAGGCAGGTCCCCTCACAGCAGGTGTGTCCAACCCCTACCTGGGGGATTATAGTCTCTGCAGATTAGTGAGACCGGGCTCAGGACTCCCACACCTGGTGCATATCTTCAGGGGGAAACTAGCATCTCTGAAAGGGCCCTTTCTACCAGACACTATGAGTTACACTGTTCCTTGGGCCCTGATCCACTGAAACTAGCAGAGCAGAGAGCTTAGAGACAGGTGCAACAAGGAGTTTCAGGGCCTGGCCAAGCCTCTGCTCTTGAAGCAGGAAAGAGCTGTCCCTATTATACAGATTGGCTCCTCACAGGAAATGGACAACTCATTCACTAGAAACCATACATTATTGGAAAGAATCTGGGACAGACCAAGTTTGGTGGTGAAGGGCTAGGGAAACACTCTCATCATCTTCTCTGAAAACTGAACAGCGCCCCACTTCCTGGGGTGACCCAGAGTTCTCACACTCCCAACTGCACCAAGGCCTCCTCTGGAGGCAGGTGGAGAAGGTACTGGCAGTTCTGTTAGGTTGCTAAATGAACCACTCCTAGGTCCTGAGCAGATGGAAAGCCAGCAGGGCAAAACAATGGGGACCAGCGAAATCTGAAGGAGGCAGCCACAGACCATGGATCCACAAAGAGAAGACAATGGTAAAGACTGGATTCTACTGACAAATTCCACTGTGCTCTTCTTCATTAGTTGCATTATTTTCTCTCCTGCATAGCTTTTTAACCTTCAGTTTTTTTCCTTTGAGTTTGTGCCTATTATTTCACTAGTTTCTTTCTTTCTTTTTTTTTTTTTTTTTTTTAGTTTATTTCAAATGTCGTATTTTGTTTCCTTCTTCTCTTACTCCATTTTTACCTTCTTTCTCCCTCCTCTTACTTTTGTTTTAAATTTTATTTTTTTTCTCTGGCTATAACTTATTTCTATTCTGCTCTCTTGCTATTTCCCCATATCCAGCCTCTCAAAACCATATTACTTGTCATTAGTAATCTCACATTCTTTTTCCTGTTCTTAAAGTACCCTGATTCTCTCTCCACCTTTGTCAATCTTTGCTCATTGGCTGTGGATACTGTGGCTGTTTTTGCAATTCTTCAATTTTATTCCTAGACCTTCACTATTTTTGTATTTCAGATCACAAATTTTGCCATTCCCCTCTCCGACTCTAGTTTGCCTTCCTCTTGCCTTTCTTTTTTCTTTTTTTTAATTTTACCCTTTCCCTGTCTTAGCCTGGTTTCCATTCCTCATTCTTATATTTCTTTTCCCTCTTCCAGTCCCTTTTCTTTCTTCCAAATGTCTCATAAGCCTTTTTTTTCTTTCTTTTTCCTTCTTATTCATATTCCACTGGTATTAATCTTTGCTCATTTGTTGTTGACATTGCTCTGGTGGAACTTTTTCTCCAAATTGGTTGCTAATCTTTTCATAGGTGTTAAAAACTTTTTTTTAAACCTTATGCTATACTCTTCCCTTTTCTTACTCCATTTTTCTTCCTCCCTCCTTTTTAAAATTATGTTGTAAATTCTTTTTTAAAATAGATTTTATTGATTATGTTATTACAGTTGTCCCATTTTCCTCCCTTTCTTCCCCTCCACCCCCACCCCCATTCCCTGCCCTTTATTTTTTGTCCATAGGTCATACACGTAAGTTCTTTGTCTTCTACACTTCCTTTACTATTCTTAACCTCCCCTGTCTGTTTTCTACCTACCATTTATGCTACTTATTCTCTGCACCTTTTCCCCCTCTCCCCCTACCACTCCCCTGTTGATATCCCTCCATGCCTTATATAAATCCCTTTAACATTTATATAATAAAGGCTGGGTGTTGATAAACTCCTTGAACTTGACCTTATCTGAGAAGCACTTTATCTGTCCTTCCATTCTAAATGATAGCTTTGCTGGATAGAGTATTCTTGGATGTAGGTCCTTGCATTTCATGACTTTGAATATTTCTCTCCAGTTCCTTCTTGCCTGCAAAGCCTCTTTTGAGAAATCAGCTGACAGTCTTATGGGAATTCCTTTGTAGGTAGCTGCCTCCTCTTCTCTCGCTGCTTCTAGGATTCTCTCCTTATTTTTAATCTTGGGTAATGTCATTATGATGTGTCTTGGTGTGTTCCTCTTTGGATCCAACTTTTTTGGGACTCTCTGAGCTTCCTGGACTGCCTGAAAATTGATTTCCTTCACCAGCTTGGGGAAGTTCTCCTTCATTATTTGTTCAAATAAGTTTTCAATCCCTTGGTCTTCCTCTTCTCCTTCTGGCACCCCTATGATTAGGATGTTGGGATGTTTAAAGATGTCCTGGAGGTTTCTAAGCCTCTCCTCAGTTTTTTGAATTCTTGTTTCTTCATTCTTTTCTGGTTGGAGGTTTTTTTTCTTTCTGCTGGTCCACTCCGTTGATTTGAGTCCCAATTTCCTTATCATCCCTTCTCATTTGTTCAAGTAATTGGGACAATTTTTCTTCGAATCCTGTGAGCATCCTGATTACCCATGCTTTGAACTGTGCATTTGATAGGTTGGCTATCTCTTCGTCACTTAGTTGTATTTTTTCTGGAGCTTTGATGTGTTCTTTTATTTGGGTCATTTTTTTTTCTTGGTGTGCCTGTTACTTTAAGGGGCAGAGCCTAGGTGTTCACCAGGGTGGGGTAACCCACATCACAGTGTTGTGATGCTGACTGTGGGGGCGGGGCCTGAGAGAACAATGGCACTTGCTCTGTTCTCTGAACCTCCCCTGCTGCCCACAAGCAAGTTGGGTCCCTCCTTGCTGGGACTCCTTGAGTGGACGGGCCTGCACAGCTCCAAGTCCATGTGGGCCTCCCCAACAAACTTTCCTGTGAGGCCGGGAGTTCCTCCCACTGCCACCTCAACCCCCACAGGTGTATTCAATTGTTAGTTTGAGGCTTTATTTCCCTGTGTTTATGGGCTGTGTGGCTGTTCTGCCCCAGAGCTTTTCCTCCCAGTTTGTCTGCATGAGAATAAGGGACCTCCCAGTCCACCAGTCTCAGCCCCAGTTTTGTTGAGCACGCCCACTGTGCCATGGCCAGGCACGCCTGCCATGGGCCTCTCTGGGCAGCTGGAGGACCACCTGCACCACTCCACAAACCGTGTCTCGCCGAGCGCTCTCCACCTGGCTCCGCCCCTCTTACCAGACTGGTTGAACATGTCTTCTTTAACTCCTTCGTTCTCGGACTTCAACTCAGTTCAGTTTTCTGTCAGATCTGGCTGTTTTTGTTTTTTAAATTGTTGCTTTTCCTCTCTTGGTTGTGCAAGGAGGCGCAGTGTGTCTACCTACGCCTCCATCTTGGCCAGAAGTCTATGTTTTAAATTCTATTTCCTTTTTTCTTTACATTATTTTTGTTCCCTACACTTATTATTTCTTCTCCCTCTACTGTCTCAAAATAATTTTTCTTTCAGTAAGTTATTTCATATGTTTTTCCTGTCTTATAATAGTCTTAATCTCTTTATACCTTTATTAATATTTGACCATTTGCTGTTGACATTGTGGTTGGAGGTGGGGGTTCTACTGAAAGTGTGGGTTTCATTTCCTAGGTTGTTTTGCTTTGTTCTGGCAGCACTTGTACAACAGTGTACAATATGCGGTGGGTGGTGTGACTCTCACACAGTCAGCCAGAGGGAATAATCCAACAAAAATGACCCCCAAACAACCAAAACCCAATTACATCAAGAAAGCCCACATAAATGGCATAAAGACATCCCAAGAGTATCAAGTTCAGGAGATCAAAGAGACTGCACCATTGAGTCCCACAGGTCTCCTACTACAGAAGGTCACAACACAAAGACAGGGAGTCAAAGCAGATCAATCTAATATGCAGAAACAAAAAAGAAGAGTCACCTAAAATAGGGAGACAAAGAAACAACCCATAATCGAAAGGAAAGGAGGAATCCCAAGAAAAAGTCTAAATTAGATTGAGACAAGCAAGCTATTGGACATTGAGTTCAAAATAATAGTTATGAGGATGCTCAAGGAGCTCAGTAAGAACTATAAGAAACTCTATGAAAGCTACTGCTGAAGCTACTACATCAGCATAAAAAAGGACATAAAAACTATCAATAAAAGCCAGAAAGAAATAAAGAATACAATAGAAAGAACTTAAAACAGGTAGATGAAACAGAGGATTGAATCAGTGAGCTGGAGGACAAGGAAGGAAAAATCTCCCAGACAGAGCTACAAAACAAACAAACAAACAAAAAAAAAACAAAAAAACAAACAAACAAACAAACAAACAAAACTAAAAAAGAATGAATAGTGTTTAAGGGAGCTATAGGACAACATGAAATGTAATAATATTCATATATAGGGATACCAGAAAGAACAAGTGAAACAAAGGATAGAAAACCTGTTTGAAAAAGTAATATCGAAAACTTCCTTAACTTGATAAGGAAAAAAAGTCACACAGGTCCAGGAAGCACAGAAGGTCCCAACCAAGATGAAACCAAAGAGGCCCACACCAAGAAACATCATAATAAAAGTGACAAAATTTAAAGATGAAGAGAATCTTAAAGAAAGTAAGGAAGAAACAGTAACACACAAAAGAGCTCCAATAAGGCCATCAGCTGATTTCTCAACAGAAACTGTAAAACCAGAAGGGAATGACAAGAAATATTCCAAGTAATGAAAAACAAAGGTCTACAACCAAGACTAATCTACCCAGCGAGGCTGTCATTTAAAATGTAAGGTGAAATCAGGAGTTTCCCGGGAAAAGAAAGGCTAAAGAATATGTCGCCACCAAACCAGCATTTCAAGAGATGCTAAAGGCACTGCTTTAAGAAGATGAGAAGAGAGAGAGAGAAAGAGGAACACAGGTACAGAAGAAAAAAATGGCAATGAATAATAACCTTTCAATAATAACCTTAAATGTAAATGGATTAAATGCTCCAATCAAAAGACATAGGGTAGCTGAATGGATATGAAAACACAACCCGCATACTGGCTGCCTACAGAAGACCCACCTCAGAACAAAAGACCTACATAGACTGAAAGTGATGAGATGGAAAAACAATATTCCAAACAAACAGACATAAGTAAGCCAGGGTAGAAATACTTATATCAGACAAATATACTTCAAAACCAAGTCCATAAAAAGAGACAAAGAAGGTCACTATATAATATTTAAGGGAACAGTCCCTCAAGAAGTATAACCCTTATAAACATATATGCACCCAATATAGGAGCACTCACATATATAAAGAAAATCTTGGAGGACTTCAATAAAGATATTGACAGCAATATTCTCATCATATGGGATTTTAATGCCCCTTAGTCAACAATGGACAGATCTTCCTAGCAAAGAATCAACAGGAATATTGTAGCATTGAACAACACTGTAGATCAAGCAGACTTAATATATACAGAACCATCCACTCCAAAGAAACAATTTATATACATTCTTTTCAAATGCACATGGAATATTTTCAAAAAGATATACCACATGATAGGACACAAAACAATCCTCAACAAGTTCAAGGAAATTGAAATAACCTTAAGCATCTTCTCAGATTATAACGGCTTGAAACTAAAAACAAATCTGAAGGAAAAAACTCAAAAACATTGAAATAAATGGAGACTGAAGAACATCCTATTATAATGAATGAATTAACAATGAGATCAAAGAAGAAATAAAAAAAATCTGGAAACAAGTGAAGATAAATATGCAACACCCCCAAACATATGAAACACAGCAAAAGCAGTCCCGAGGGGGAAGTATATAGCAATACAGGCCTACCTAAAGAAGATAGAAAAATCTTAAACAACCTAACCCTACATCTATAAGAAGTAGAGGAATACCAACAAAAAAAGCCCAGCAAGAGTAGAAGGAAGGAAATAAGATCAGACCAGAATTAAATGACATGAACACACACACACACACACACACACACACACACACACAGACACACCCACACAAAAGAACAATTCAAAGGATCAATAAATCCAGGAGCTGTTTTTTTTTTTTTTTTAAGATTTTATTTATTTATTTTTAGATAGAAGGGAAGTGAAGGAGAAAGAAAAGGAGAGAAACATCAATGTGTGGTTGCATCTTACGTGGCCCCCCACTGGGGACCTGGCTTGCAACCCAGGAATGTGCCCTGACTGGGAATCAAACTGGCAACCCTTTGGTTCACACCAGCCAGGCCCAGGAGATGGTTCTTTAAAAAAGATAAACAAAATTGACAAGACATTATCTAGACTCATCAAGAGAAAGAGAGAAGACCTAAATGAATAAAATCAGAAATAAAAGAGAAGTTACAACTAATATCACAAAGATACAAAGGATTGTAAGCAATTGCTATGAACAATCATATGTCAAGAAATTAGACAACCTGGGTGAAATGGGCAAATTTCTAGAAACATACAATCTTCCAAAACAGAATCAAGAGGAAGTAGAAAGCCTGTATAGACTGATAACTAGTGAAACTGAAGCAGTATCAGAAAACTCCAGGAAAACAAAAATCCTGGACTGGATGTCTTTGCTAGTGAATTGTCCAAAATATTTAAAGAAAAACTAACTCCTATCCTTCTAAAACTATTCTAAATAAATCAAGAATAAGGAAGACTCCCAAACTCTTTTTATGAGGCCAGTATTATCCTAATTCCAAAACCAGGTAAAGACACAACAAAGAAAGAAATCTACAGGCCAATTTCTGATGAATATAGATACTAAAATCCTCATCAAAATATTGTCAACTGAGATCCAGCAATGCATTAAAAAGATCATATACCATGACCAAGTGGGATTCATCCCAGGGATGTAAGGATGATATAATATTCTCAAATCAATAAATGTAATACCCTACACAAATGAAATAAAAGACAAAAATCGCATGATAATATCAATAGATTCTGAAAAAGCATTTTATAAAGTCCAGCACCCATTTGTGATAAAAATAGTCAGCAAAGTCAGAACAGAGGGAGGATATCTCAACATAATAAAGGCCATAGAGCAGAAACCTACAGCCAACATTATACATAACATCAAAAATGAAAAGCTCTCCCCTTAAGATCAGGAACAGGAAAAGGATGTCTGCTTTCACCGCTTTTATTCATCATAATATTGGAAATTTTAGCAACAATAAACATAGAATAAAAATAAATAAATGACGTAAAAATTGGAAAAGAGGATGTAAAACTGTCAGTATTTGCAGCTGACATGACTGTGCTCATAGAAAACCCTACAGTCTCCACTAAAAAATGACTTGACCTAATAAGTGATTATGGCAAAATAGTGGGATACAAAGTCAATATTCAGAATTCAAAGGCACTTTGAACACCAACAATGAAATATCGGAAACACAACCAAGAAAAAATCCAATTTACTATAGCAACACACAAAAAAAGATGCTTAAGAATAAATTTAACTAAGGAGGTAAAAAACCTGTACTCAGAAAACTACAGAACACTGAAGAAAGAAATTAAGGAAGATACAAATAAAAGGAAGCATATGCCATGTTCATGGATTAGAAGAATTAACATCATTAAAAAGTCCATACTACCCAAAGCAATCAATAGATTGAACACAATCCCTATTAAAATATCAATGACATATTTCACAGATCTAGAACAAATATTTCAAAAATTTATATGGAACCAAAATGACCCTGAATAGCCTCAGCAATCTTGAGAAAGAAGAACAAAGTTGGAGGGAAAACAATACCTTATATAAATCTACACTACATTGTCACTGTAATAGAAACAGTCTGGTACTGGCATAAGAACAGACACATAGATCAATGGAACAGAATAGAGAGCTCAGAAATAAACCCATGTAATATTTCACAAAGGGGACAGGAGCATAAAATGGAGTAAAAATAGTTTCTTCAATAATTAGTGTTGGGAAAACTATACTGGTACATGCAAAAAAAAAAAAAAGAAACTAAACCTCCAACTTACATCATGCACCAGAATAAACTCAAAATGGATAAAAGACTTAAATATAAGGCATGGCACCGTAAAAGTCCTAGAGGAAAATATAGGCAGTAAAATTTCAGATATCCCACAAAACAATATTATTTCCAATATATTTCCTAGAGAAAGAGAATAAAGAAAAAAATAAATGAATGGGACCACATCAAATTAAAATGCTTCTGCATGACTACAGAAACCATCATCAAAATGAAAAGGGAACTGATCTTCTGGGAAAACATATTTGCCAATGATACCTCAGACATGGGTTTGAGCTCCAAAATTTATAAAGAACTCATATGACTCAACACCAGGAAGATAAACAATCCAATTTAAAAATGGGCAAAGGACCTGAATAGATACTTTTCCCAGGAGGACATACAGATGGCTCATAGACATATGAAAGGATGTGCAACATCACTAGCTATCAGAGAGATGCAAATTAAAACCACAATGAGATACCACCTCACAGCAGTCAGAAAGGCCATCATTAATAAATCAACAGACAACAAGTATTGGTGAGGATATGGAGAAAAGGGAACCTAGTGCACTGTTGATGGGAATGCAGACTGGTGCAGCCTCTGTGGAAAATAGTATGGAATTTTATCAAACTAATAATGGAACTGACTTTAACCAGTGATTCCAATGCTAGGATTATACCGTAAGAATCTTAAAACACCAATTCAAAAGAACCTATGCACCCCTATGTTCATACAGCATTATTTATAATAGACAAGTGTTGGAAACAGCCTAAGTGCCCATCAGTAAATGAGTGGATTAAAAAGTTGTGGTACATTTACACAGTGGAATACTATGCAGCAGAAAGAAAGAAGGAACTCCTACCCTTCACAACAGCAAGTATGGAACTGGAGGATATTATGGTAAGTGAAATAAGCCAGGCGGTGAAAGACAAATACCATATAATCTCACCTATAAGAGAAACCTAATGAACAAAACAAACAAATGAGCAAAATAGAATCACCATCATGGAAACAAGGAATAGACTGACAGCAACCAGAGGAGGAGGGAGTGGGATAATGGTGGAAAGAAGGGGAAGGGACTAGTCAAAAAACATGGACCCACAGACATGGACGCCAGGGTGGGATTGACTGTGGGACCTAGGGGTGTGTGGCTGGGTGGGGGAGAGCAGAGGCAGAAAAATTGGAACAACAGTTATAGAACAACAATAAAATATGTAAGAAAAAAAGAAGAAGAAGATGTACAGACTAACCTGCACCAGGAAGAGGCAGTGCTATGTAAATTGGAAATTACGGAAAGTTACAAAAGTCCAGTTGTACATGAAACAGCAAAGGAAAAATATGTGAATTACCATGAAACTTATTTTTGCACAAATATCGTATAAGTTATAGCAATAATTTTTGTATAAATCACTGGGCTTCTTACAAAGGAAGTATTACTTTTATTTTGAGCATCTGTTATAGTACTTGTGAGGTACAATAGCATGAAAAGGATGTGTATGTATGTGTATGTGTTACTACATTCTGCAAGAATATGAAAGAAAGAAGAAAAAAAGACAGTGATGGAAGGGAAAAAAAAACTAAAATAATTTATCTTCCTGTTTTTCTATGGGCATAATTATTCGTTTATTCCAAATATAGGACTCCAATACATCACAAGCCACAGTGCTGATCTTGGCTTCTGCAGTGGGTTAAATGGAATGTACAACTATGTTTGATGCATCCTGAAGGCAGGACTCATGTCATTTCGTTCACTAGTGTGTTTCTAAAACCTGACACAGTGCTTAACATTCCAAAGACATAAACACAAGGATAAACGCAATAAAAAAAAAAAAAAAAACTAAAAGAAATTTAAGGTTTAGAAATACAATGATCAAAAATAATTTGATGTGCTCTAAAATAATTTGGTTGGAAAACAGGTGAATCTCTGCATTATCTAGTCGATAAGACCAAGCAGAACTTAGAATAGTCATCTGCTTCTAGAGCTTTCTTCTGACATAATGCTAGCCACACATACACACACCATATATATGTAATTTAAATTATTTTTAAATGTAAATGCTTTAAATATACACTGGCATTGGCTAAAGTAGGTTTACAGTTTACATGGAAAAAGACATGCAGGTTATGATTGTTACAATAACTTTATTCAAAAAATCACATGCGACTGTAAACCTACTTTCACCCATTTCTGTATATATATATACCCCTTTATATATGTATATAAATAACCCAAACTCACATACACTTATATGTATTTTAGTGGCTTTTAAGTGGGAGGAATATTTTGTAGAGAACAAAACATAATATAAAAGATAATGGTAATAAAACCATTTGGAAATAATAATGTGTAAATAGGCTTGGTTAAATCATTGTATATATAACATACATCAAAAATTAAAGTTCAAAGAGAAGAGGAGAGTTACTCAGTGCCAGAGTCACTTAACAGGCGACAGGTTGATGTTCAATTTTTTCAATTTCTGATTTGTTATTAAGTGTAACTGTTTTCCACCATTGTTTATTTCTTAGTCATTGCACATATTCTAATAAAATATCTATTTTTTGTTTTTTTCTCACTTTCAATAATTGGTGAAAAAACTTTAAAACACTATCTAATTCCCATTGTTGATAATCTTGACAGATTTCTTTTGCTTCTGCTTACGTCCTGGTCTTTCATGAGGCAGAATTGTGTTGGGAGGGATCAAGGACTGCGAAAAGCTGGAATGACAGTCTAAGCCTTCTGTGGCTTGATTCTGTTTCTTAGTGAAGTCTGTGAAGCACGCCCCCCAGGCATGGATCATTGTATCATGAGCATTATTAGAAGAGAAAGACAGGAAGGGGAGAGAGAGGGAAGGAGCAATAGTACTTGTACTTAATGTATGATTTGGTGTTTTTACAAATAGCAGACATGATAATTTTTAAAGAGGTCATGCATGTTCTTTCTGTTTGACACCATTGGACAGAAAGAAAACATATAAGAAGCGGTATTCAACATGACAGTGTTAAAATTACTCTCTCTTTTTGAGGATACTAACTGAAAGATAGATAAAATATGAGTATAGTGATATAACCAAATATATATTAATATTTCAGAGGTTTTAAAAATTCCTCTACATTCGAAAGTAAGAGCTACATAAATGAACAATTTGTATTATTTTATGGTTAAAATGCCATTTAGTTCAGTTTTATTCAAGTGTCTATAAGTTTTATGAATTTTAACAATATTTATATTGAGTATCATATACAGGAAAATCTAATATGAAGTCATTTGAAGTCAGATAAATTTTTGGTGCTGAACCATTTTAGTATTGACATTTTCTAAAAGTAAGATAAAAGCACAGCATAAGCAGAGGCACAGAAACATCATAACAGACATTAAAATAAATGGTTGAATTATTATGAGCAAAACAAAAAATAGAAAACTACTAAAATCACGGGAAGCTGTTGGTTCTATTTTTTTGCGCATAAGAAAGCTTTTAACAAAGCACATGGCTTTCTGAACCTGCCAAAAACATTATTCAGAAACTGGGAAAATACTAGCAGTTTATGTCAGTCAAAATGAGAATAAGACAAAGACAAACTCCAGCTGTTGTGGGTATTATCTTTGCAACGAGATAATTTGTTATGGCTTATTCTTTACCACAGCAGTCACCTAATTCCGACAATGGCTAATGGATGTCAGAATTCTGGTAAGAGATTCAAAGGCTCAGGTAACATGAAAATTGAATTTAGTTACTTTATTAGACTCTGAAATGATAAATGTACTTTAAAAGGCTTATGAATGATTGAGGTTATCCAAACAGTGTCAGTTTATTAATGCTGCAAGTCTGCTATAACAAAAAGCTTTAGATCTATGATACTGCATTTGATACCACCTGGGATCTAAAATCTGCAGAAAGAATTACATCTAAAAATTTCAAATGCAATTGACTTAAGTGATTGAACCCAAAATGAACTTGAAATCTTTAGCTAACTGGATAATTTGTTCCACTTCCTTTCCTCTGTTGTTCTAAAAAATGCAATATTTTAAAATATACTCAACAGTCTTTAAAGCTCAATTTAATAACTGTTTTCCCACAACTAAGATAACAGTCTTAAAGGGCTTAAATGTGAAGGTCAGTCATTTGAATACAAAAGATACAAAGAATGTGTGTGTGTGTGTGTGTGTGTGTGTGTGTACCTCGGGTATGAAATAAAATGATTGATCAGAGACCAATTCAATCAAAGAGAGAAATAACTGTAAACTACAGGCTTGATATACAAACTTCATGCATATTTTTTATGAAAATGTTAACATAATAACTTATTTAGTCTACAAATATGTATATATAAATGTTATTCCATGCTCTTAGGATAATTTTGTTGCTTTAAGAATACGAAACTTACGTGGCCTGGCTGGTGTAGCTCAGTGGATTGAGCGCGGGCTGGGAACCAGAGGGTCCAGGTTCTATTCCCAGTCAGGGCACATGCCTGGGTTGCGGGCCAGGTCCCCAGTGAGGGCCATGTGGGGAGCAACCATACATTGCTGTTTCTCTCCCTCTCTGTCTCCCTCCCTTCCCCTCTCTCTAAAAATAAATAAAAATAAAATCTTTAAAAAAATTAAAAAGTAGATTTCATCTTTCTCAACATTTCCTGTTTTTGTTTAATTTAAAAATACAATGATGTCCCCATTCAAATACTATATTATCAGAAATTCCTTCTCTGACCACCTAAATTAAAGTCATCCCCATGTCAATACATAATTTTATTTTTAATAACATGCAACATTGAAAGATCTTGTAAAATTGTATTCTTGTTTATTCTGTTTCTTTTCATCCCCGCCCCCCACATACAATAAAAGAAGCACTTGGTAGTTCTAATTTATTCAAAATTCATAGGCATATTTTGAAACTACTTTTATTGTTCGACAAAATGAGATTCAATAAATATTTGTGGAATGAATAAATAAATAAAACCTGAAAAGTTTTAATTAAATTTATTCCTTTGTTAATGGTTTTAGAAATAAGCATGTGAATCAATTACCACATATTTTCTTGTATGGTAAACTCTGTAAGAAGCTCACTATAGAATTATCTATAATACATACAAGTGTATAGCAGCACATAAAAAGTTACAAAGAAATGTTATAAATGTTGAAAGCAGAGTCAAATTATTACTCATGTATCCTAATATGTCTAACAAGTATTTCTACTACTAATGTATTACAAAAATTACTTTAAAATATATTCTTCAAATTTATAATCTAAAAATATGAGGGCTAATAAGTAAAGTGTTTTTGGAAAAGTACACCAAAAATCTATGTGGTTTTATAACCGTACCACTTTCAATAACAATAATTATCCTAAAAAGTACTAGCATAGTTAAAAATATGTTAAGCTTTTAGGAAATCCAATAATATTTAATAAAAATGACATATACAAATTAAAATGGTTCACTGGCTGTGACAAAGAACGTCAGTTAATGAGTTATGGAAACAAAGGTAAGTTATGCAAGGAGGAGGGTGATCTCCATAATAAACATTCTAAGGTTCAAGGAGACCAAACAGAAATCCTAGAAATAACATGGCAAGAATGGCCTTTGTGTATATGGTACAGCCTTCCTCAGTCTCTTCACCACTACTTGATGGTGCAAAATATTAACGCGAGGGGGCAAACAGTATGTGAACAAAAATGACATCTTTGTTACCTTGAATAACTTTGTTATTTACCATTTATATATAAACTAATTAGCATTATGTAAAACTCCACATACAAGCATGTAATTTACATTGTTTTGTTTTGTTTTTTAAGATTTTATTTATTTATTTTTAGAGAGAGGGGAAGGGAGGGAGAAAGAGAGGGAGAGAAACAGCAATGTATGGTTGCCTCCCATGTGGCCCTCACCGGGGACCCAGCCCGCAACCCAAGCATGTGCCCTGACTGGGAATCGAACCACTGGTTCCCAGCCCGCGCTCAATCTACTGAGCTACACCAGCCAGGGCTACATTGTTTTTGAAGCATACAAATCAACATGACTTTGCTGATTTTCTCTCTGAATGATAGTCTTGTGCTAGAAACAAGTATATTTTTAGATGTTAAATGGACGCAATTTTGATTCATCAGAGAGCAAAACATGAATTTCATTTTGTTGATATATCAATCTTAATGATACAAGAAATTCTTATATGCCCAGACATAGAAAAGTCTTGGAGAATACTGAACTGAGTGAAATAAAAATAGTAATTTTTAATGTTATGCTTAGGCTACAATATGCTATTTTACTTTTTGTGGCTGTTGTTCAATTATAGTTGTCCCACATTTTCCCCACTGTTCTCCCCTGCTGTACCCCCCTCACAGTCTGTCCCCACACTGTTGTCTGTGCCCACGGATCCTCTATACATGGTATTTTCCTATTAAAAGTATAAATCAATAAAAGTAATAAAATTTCTTAGATAGATACTTTTTTTCTTAAGACATTTCATGTTCATCTGACAAGATGCTAGAATAAAAATGATAAAAGCATGGCTTCAATGCCAGGTACATGGGTAACTCTGGAAAGGAAAGATTCTTAAGAAAGATTGACATAATCTATTGTAAATTTTATAATATCCAGTTTTTTTTATTATTTTATCTATTACTAGCCTTGAAACACATCTGATTTCTATTGCTTACTCATTTTTGTAAATATCCTATTTACCAGTCCCATTGAATTTGTAACTCACCATCTTTCAGTCTCAATTTGAAAATTTATTACTCTAACTACTGAATATATATCAGAAAAGCAGGTCCAGGAACGTGTTTTCAGTTAACTCAAATGGTAGAAAAGCAAAGCCTTTTATTAAAAGAAAAATAACCTCTCAATTTAAAAATAAGAACATAAACTGTTTTTAATTTTAATTTAAAAATAGTTTTAAAGTACATTTTTCATTGAATATTGTTTTGTAATAATTTAGTTGTACAGCATAGTAGGTAGACAGTCATATACTTTACATGTTTCCCCTTACACATTTTCAGTAACCAACTGGCGCCATACAGAGTGACAACAATGTCATTGACTGCACGTCCTGTGTTGTACTTGACATCCCCATGGCTATTTCCTGACTACCAGTCTGTACTTCTTGGTCTCTATACCTTTTTCACCCAGTCGCCCAACCTTCCTCCCTTGGCAACCACTAGTCTGTTCACTGTATCTGTGAGTCTGGTTCTGTTTTCTTTTGAACATAAACTCTTTCTTTTCATTTGACAAAATTTATTGAATTTAAGGATAATTGTAAGGAGTTGGGTACAACCGCACAGACCTAGAGTGCCACAAAACAGACCTACTGCACAAACGCAAATGCCACTAATGGAATGTTGTATCTTCTATCAACTATCTCTCTCTCTCTCTCTCTATCTATCTTGCTTTTATCTCTATTTAATTTTGAACATAAACTCTTAATTGACCAACATTATGTTAAAGTTCATTCTCATTTTTAACAAGTTTTGGCTGTTTTTATTATATATAAAATTGTTTTCATTTACTATGGGATATCTATGATATAATTTTATTATTTATAATTTGTAATAATATTAGAGTACTTAGTAATAAACATTCCATGCATCAAATTTAATGCATGATTTAACAAATATGTGGGTGGGAAAATCAGATATTTCCTTTACCTACACAGAAAGCTTCTTTACATTGTATACTGATTTTGTGCTATAAAAATGCTTTAGATCTTTCTTCCATTATTTTCTTACCCTCAGCTCTACCATATGTTATTTTAGTTGCAAATATTTATAAATGTTATATATATAGCCAAATAGCTACTCACAGAAATATAAATATTTTCATATGCCTCTTCTTTAATACGTTTAGAATTTCTTTGCATGTCTATTTATGTATCAGCAAGTAACACTGGTATATGATGTGGGTTCTATACTTGGAATTGGACGTAAAAATTAAATGTATAAGCAATAGTCATGGTATAATCTGTAATTCTCTTTATCAAGTACAAAATATGGGTTAGGGATGGATAAAAGCAGTGCATCTAGAAAATGGCAAGCTGTGAAAGCAAAGACGGTATGGAAATCAACCAATTTTGTACTTTCTAAAATTAGTCAGTTTCAAGGAATTTTGGCACAGTGGTCTTAGTTGTTCAACTTCTTTGAAAAAGACAAGTTTTGTTGATTAAACACCATAGTCAGGGACAAAGCCAAAAAAAGTACCAATTGATTTCACAAGAAATACTATGAAGAGTGAGTCACAACTTCAGTTGAAGGTTAGTCAATACAGATGAAGCAAGTGTTTTCAAGTAGAAAGTCTCTTATGTGATGATAGAGGAGGAACTAAAACTTCAATTCTTGTTATAAAAGTTTCTCTGAGATTATTTTGTTTTGTTTGTTTCTTAAATGTATAGTATATTCCTAATGTGATAAAATATATTACTTATGTTTTCCTCAAGTTTCTTTCTGTTAGATGTGTTAGTTAATTCTTATACCAAAAGGTAGTTTGACTAAGTATGTAAATAAATTCTATTAGTGACTGGCAGTCAAATAAACAGGAGATCATTTTACAACTTTATTTTATGAACACGGATTTTAGATTCCAATATCCTGCTTTCAAACTAAGGCTCTACATCATATTACTATTGACATTTGGATCAGGTACTTCATTTCCTTGGAGCCTAAGTTTTCTTATTGAAGCAAAAATAAGCACAGCAACAACAAAATGGTGATAATAATAATTATCACATATTTTTTTCAGAATAAAATAACTTGGTAATAATAGTAACCCCTTTATAATTCTTAATATTTGCCATAAATTGATGTGTGTGTGTTTAATTTTCATAGCAAGCCATAGGTAGGTACTATTACTTTTCCAAATGTACAAATGTTCGGATTGATAAGCAGAATTTTCCCAATCTCAAATAGCTCTACTCTGGAGAAGCAGGAAGTAAATACAGACAGCTAGCTTTGGAATTTGCTGAGTTTCCCACCGGAAAACTAATTTTATCAAGGATCGTGCACAGGCTTGGCAGATTTTAAGTCCTTAGTGAATGTCAATTTAAAGATTAATATAAGACAGAAGGATTCTGGGAAAATGGGAACATGGTAACTTGATGGTATCTCTCTCTCTTTTTTTTTTTTAACTTTCACCTTCAATTCATTTTGCTCTTTGACTCAAAGGACTTCAGGTGCCCTCAGGAAGCTGTATGCATGGAAGAACTGGGTTCTGAGGGATTTTATGCCAAAATAATTGGCACATGGTTTTACTCAGTGTGTTGAGCAAACAGTTAAAGCAGCAAGGCAGCAGATTCTGGTAAGGTTTCGACCATCAGTGGCATATGCCTTCCCAGTTGATATCACAATTATTATTGTTTTTATTATGTTTTAAGTTATTTTCTATGTTACTGTTTTATTTTACGGGTTTTGTATTTATTTGTCCTAATTGTTAGAGGCTAAAGTTACCTATGCCATTTGTAATTTTTTCTTAGTTCACTCATTAGGGCTCACTCAGGTCTGATGGTTGTTGCTAAGAAAAAAAGATGTGGCCCTGGCTGATGTGGCTCAGTGGGCTGAGTGCTGTCCGGTGAACCAAAGGGTCGCCAGTTCTATTCCCAATCGGGAAACATGCCTGGGTTGTGGACCAAGTCTTCAGCTGTGGGCTCAAGAGAGACAACAATACATTGATGTTTCTCTCCCTCTATTTCTCTGACACTTCCCCTCTCTCTAGGGATGAATAAATAAAATCTTTAAAAAAAGATGGTGAAAGACCAACTGCTTCTATGTCTGTGCCAAATAAATTTATTTGTAATGCCTTTCTGAAACTTAAGATGCCTTCTTGATCTCTTGATCCCAGATGTTTGAATACCCATTCACTTTAGGAATTGGGACAATTCAACTTCTTTCTGTTTCTTCACTTCTTGGAGTCAGAGAAACCAGGACACACATATACACATGCACACATACACACACAACTTAAAATAAATTGATAATGGCCATGGTGATGATGATAATGATGATATCATCACTCTGGGAGATTCAATTCTGTACAATATGTTTCTTTAACTAAAGAATGACTTCAAGGAAGTCCAGGAAGCTCAGAGAGTCCAAAGAAGTTAGACTCAAGGAAGTACACACTAAGGAACATCATAATTAAGTTATCCAAGGTTAAAGATAAGGAGAGAATCTTAAAAGCAGCAAGAGAAAAGGAGACAGTTACCTATAAAGGAGTTCCCATAAGACTATCAGCTGATTTCTCAAAAGAAACCTTGCAGGCAAGAGGGGGCTGCAAAGAAGTATTCAAAGTCAGGAAAGGCAAGGACCTACATCCAAGATTACCCCATCCAGCAAAGATATCATTAGAATGCAAGGGTAGATAAATTGCTTCTCAGATAAGTTCAACTGAAAGGAGTTCATCATCATCAAGCCCTTATTATATGAAATGTTAAAGGGACTTATCTAAGAAGGATAAGAAAATAAAAAATACAAACAGTAAAATTACCATAAACTCACAACTATCAACATCTAAACTTAAAAAAAAAAAAAAAAAAAAAAAAAAAAAAAAAAAAAAAAAAAAAAAAAAAAAAAAAAAAAAAAAAAAAAAAAAAAAAAAAAAAAAAAAAAAAAAAAAAAAAAAAAAAAAAAAAAAAAAAAAAAAAAAAAAAAAAAAAAAAAAAAAAAAAAAAAAAAAAAAAAAAAAAAA
>PVJI01005227.1:0-52849 GCA_004026765.1 Micronycteris hirsuta | reverse complement strand
GAACAGGAACAGAGTCACAAAAATGGAGATCACAGGGATGGTTATCAGTAGGAATGGGGGAAAAAGATACAAGAAATTAGAAGCATAATGGGTAGGTACAAAATAGACAGGGGTAGGTTAAGAAAGTATAAGAAATGGAGAAGCCAAAGAAATATGCATGACCCATGGACATGAACTAAGGGAGAGGGGAATGCTGATGTTCAGTGTGGAGTGGAATAAAAGGGAGGAAAAAAATGGGACAACTGTAATAGCATAATGCATAAAATATACTTTAAAAAAAGAATGATTTATCAACTAAATTATTCTGCCCATAAAGCATGTAAGAGATACCTACCTTGAGGTTACCTAATGCAATAAGCACCTTAAAGAACTGACAAAAATATATAGAGATGAAATTCTAAAATATATAAAGTAGATGTAGAAAAGATCATCATTAAATATATTAAATAAGAAATTAATCTAGTTCAAAGAATCTGAAAGTTAAAAGGACTCGATGAATTTAAAAGAAATAAAGGATCAAAGATTCAGATCAGGGAAATTTTCTAAAGTCTACAAAGAAGGAGAAAGTATTATAATGCAAGACAAAAAAGAAACATATATAAAGAAAAGAGCATCAGAAGGCATCAGATTAGCATGCATAAGGCAAAATAGAAAGCCGTGAAATTGTGTATTCAGACAACAGGGAGAATTTCATCCTCATCCAAAATATCATTCAATTGCCATAGCGATAGAAAGTTATTTGAGGATATAAATAACTCAGAGAAAATCATACATAAGTACTCCACTAGAGAAAAATATAGCTACATTTAACTTTCTGAATCTGTTCGTTCTTGATTTTAGACAGTGAGTGAAGCTGCATTATTCAAATCTATTTTGTTCCTGAGTTTTATATATGAAGGCACCAGAGTTACCTTCTTTGAGTCCTGTATTACTACCTGGTACTTGTGAATACGTTTCAAATTTAAATAGGATTTTGAAGACATAGAGATGAGAAATAATTTAGAATTATCTGAATGAGTCCAGTGAAATCACAAGAGTCCTTGTAAGTGAAAGAGGGAGGAAGGAGAGTCAGAGAGAGAAATGTGGCAATGAAAACAAGGGCTGGAGTGAGGGAACTGATGGCTTTGAAAACAGAAGGAAGTCAAGGAATGTGAGCTGCCTCTAGAAGCTAGAAAAGAATTCTCCTCTGAGCCTCCAAAAGGAATGCAGTCTTGCCCACACCTTGATTTTAGCCAGCTAGACAATTTTGAACCTCTGACCTCCATAAATAAATTTGTGTTATTTTAAGCCATTCACTTAGTGGTAATTTGTCATAACATCACAAAACCTAATACAAGTGCTATCTCAGCTGGGAATGTAAACTGGTATAGCAAGCATGAAAAATGGTATGGAGAGTCCTCCAGAAATTAAGAATAGAATTACCATATGACCCAGCAAACCTTCTTTTGCATAACTACCAGAAAAACTTAAAAAATATTTGTTTGCAAAGATATATGCACCCTTATGTTCTATTCACAGTAGCCAAGATATGGAAACAACTAGTGTCCTTCAACAGATGATTAGGTAAAGTGGTGGGGTACATATTTGCAATAGGATACTACTCAGCCATAAGAAAAGTTGAAATGCCACTGTCATTTGCAACAACATAAATGGACATTGAGAATATCAAGCTGAGCACAATCAGTCAGACAAGAAAAAGTTTATAATCATAACGTTTCACTCATAAGTAGGATATAAAACTGAAAGCAACAAATGAACAAAAAAGAAAAACAATTTGCATCTCTCTAATGGCCACAATGAGATACCACCTCACACCAGTCAGAATGGCCATCATCAACAAAGCAACAGATAACTGTTGGAGGGGATGTGGAGAAAAGGGAACCCTACTGCACTGTTGGTGGGAATGCAGACTGGTGCAGCCACTGTGGAAAACAGTATGGAACTTCCTCAGAAAAATGAAAACGGAACTGCCTTTTGACCCAGCAATTTCACTACTGGGATTATACCCTAAGAACCCTGAAAAACCAATTCAAAAGAACCTATGCACTCCTATGTTCATAGCAGCACAATTCACAATAGAGAGAGACCAAGGAATTGCAAACATATTTGAAAAAATAATGATGGAAATTTTCCCTAACCTGGTGAAGGAAATAGACATACAAGTCCAGGAAGCACAAAGAGTCCCAATCAAAATACACCCAAAGAGACCTACACCAAGACACATCATAATTAAAATGGCAAAGCTTAAAGACAGAAAATATTAAAAGCAGCAAAAGAAAAGCATTAGTTACCCACAAAGTCTTTCTCATAAGACTTCCAGCTGATTTCTCAACAGAAACTTTGCAGGTCAAAAGGGATTGACATGAAATATTCAAATTGATGAGAAGCAAGGACCTACAACCAAGATTACTCTACCCAGAAAAGTTATCAATGAGAATGGAAGGTCAGATAAAAAGCTTCCCAGATAATAAAAATCTACGGGAAGTGTTCACCACCACACCAGTATCACAAGTAATGTTACAGAGCCTTGGAGGAGGAGTAGGGGAGGAGCAGGGGGAGGAAGGGGGGAGGAGGAGGAGGGGAAGAAGAAGAAGAAAAATGAATAATAAAATGGCGATAAATACATATCTATTAACAATCACTTTAAATGCCAATGGATTTATTCTCCAAAGAAAAGCTATACATGCACTGGCTGCATGGATAATAAGGCAAAACCCTCCCATAGACCCTTATGTTGTCTATAAGATAGTTACTTCAGATCAAAAGACACATACAAACTGAAAGTAAAGGGATAGAAAAAGATTATTTCATGAAAACAGAAACAAACAAAAAAGAGCTGTGGCAGCAATACTTTCAACAACAACAACAAAAAAAATAGGCTTTCCAACAAAGGCCATAACAAGAGACAAAAAGGACCCAGTAATGTCACTTTTCAGCATTTATCTGGATAAATACAAAATGCTAAATTAAAAAGACATATACATCCATATGCTCACTGCATAATTATTTACAATAGTCAAGATATCTGAGCAACCTAAGTGTACATCAAGAGGTGAATGGATAAAGAAGTGGTACAGATACACAGTGGAATATGACTCAACCATAGAAAAGAATGAAATCTTGGCTCTGTGACAATAAGGATGGAGATAGAATGAAGTATGTTTCAAATCAATAATTCCAATGGCTAGTTATAGGGATTTCCTGGTATTATTACACCAGAGTACCTTAGAGGAATTTTTTTTAAGATTTTATTGATTTTTAGACAGAAGGGAATGGAGGGAGAAAGAGATGGGGAGAAACATCAATGTGTGGTTGCATCTCACGTGGTCCACCTGGGGACCTGGCCTGCAATCCAGGCATGTGCCCTGACTGGGAGTCGAACCAGTGACCCTTTGGTTCGCAGCCCATGCTCAATCCACTGAGCTACACCAGCCAGTGCCCTTAGAGGAATTTTTAGCCAAAGTTCAGACATAACTGTCTTGCCTCACCTCAAATTAATTTACTGATCCCTTTATAATACAATGAGAAAGACTGTGGGGTCTAAGAGACTGTCAGAGATATTTTTGTAAGAAAATACCTGTATATTCTACTTTTAAAAATAATAATTAACCAGTACTTGCTGCTTCTGAGATTTCTCATTTTTAACTACTTGAAGCAAAGTTGGAAACAGTTTCTTATTTTAGAAGAATAATTTAGAAGTACAATTTCATCTACAATCAAGTTTAGTAGAAATGGCATTATCATTTCTGGGTTCCTTTCCCCCAAAAGTAATCTGCCTTCTTTTGTACCCTACATGATTGACAGTGAAGACATGAAATTTTCCTTTTTTTCTTCTTTTGGAATTTTGAGACTACTTTCTTCTGCTGCTAACAGAAATACTACAAAGTAGAAAAAATGTAAACTTTTAAAGATACATTGCATAAAGAGTATAAAGAAGCATATGTGCTTATTTTCCCCTTGTTATATTATTAAAATTATTATATGGGAGTAGAAAACCTCAGTCCTACTAAGAGATGCTTTCAGAGTAAAAGTCTATAAAGCTCATCTGTCCATATGAAGAAAGGATTTTTCAAATGGCAGATGTCTAAGAAGCCTCCCTGACCTGGTGTGGCAGAGTTATTCAAAGTATTCTGGGCACCTAGTTTTATCTTTAATGTATTTCTCTGACACTTTCAGATCAAAATTCTATTTTTTAAAGACTGAAAATCTTTGAAAATGTCAATGAAATGCCTTATGAATATTCACATATGATAAACTTAGTTGGCCATATTTGGCTCTTTTATCATATGTCCCTGTCCCAAGCTGGGCGTAATGGTTTCTTGCCTAACCAAAATAACTCAGGCACAAGTGTGCAGTGCTTCCTTTAATCCTGACGGCTGTAAGGTGCAGCACGCGATGGTTTTCTAAACCTGTTTCTTGGAGACCTTGAGACCCACTGAAGTGATTCTAGGGTTCCAACACATTGATTTGTAATGTTAACATTTGGCAGTATGGTAATTAAAGAAAATACTTGTGTGTGCTGTCAAATTTTAACACATTGGAGACCACTGGTGTGTTAACTTAAACTGCAAGGTTAATTTGCTTTTGTGCATTACTCAATAAAGTTACCCAGCCATCTCTATAAATATATTTGAAGGTCTTATAGTGTGTGCTGATTAGTGAAAGTGAAGCTCTGCCTTAATCTTTTAATGTTTTTAATTCTTGTGTGAGCATTTCAACACCTTTAAAAGTAACCAGCAAGACCCTCATTAAAGTGTTCACCTACTGCACCCAGTTAAGGAGTAACTAAAGCTCAGATGCATCAGCTTGTTGCTTACTCTCTTCAACCAGTAATGGTCAGTTACATAACAGCTTCCAAATGTAATCAAGGTAGTTTTTATGTGTAAAAAGTATATAAGTAATTTTAACTTTTAGTGAAAAGAAAACTGGAAAAAAAAACTGGAAGGGGGTGTCTTTGATCTCCCTCTTACTTCGCTGCTTTTGTAGGCTTAGGAAGTCACTTTTTGGGGATAGGCACAGAGATAAGAGACATAAGCTGACCTTGCTATTTAGGCATTAAAGGTCTGCAGTTTTTGTATATGTTCCAGGATCAGACTATTCATTTTGGTAATATTATAAACCATTGTTCTTTTGTATTAAATTGAAGAACTAGGATATAATTCCAGTTATTTTGTCTTTGAATGATTCCCAATTTTTTTTTATTTTTTTTAAGATTTTATTTATTTATTTTCAAAGAGAGGGGAAGGGAAGGAGAAAGAGAGGGAGAGAAACATCAATGTGTGGTTGCCTCTCACATGGCCCTCACTGGGGACCTGGCCCGCAACCCAGGCATGTGCCCTGACCGGGAATTGAACCAGCAACCCTTTGGTTTGCAGCCCACACACACTCAATCCACTGACCTACACCAGCCAGTCATGATTCCAATTTTTTTTAATGCAAATTTAATCAAATTTTGGTATTTTAACAGCCATAGCTATGGATGACAAAAATCAAGGTTCCTAGTAAATCCCAAAGCTTTTATAGCTGACAGATGGCTAGGTTAAGGGAGATTGCACCATTGACATGACCTAAGAGTGCAAGATGTGAGGTGACTTACCAGGGGGACAAAAAAGGTATGATTATACCTGCAATGATCAAGGATATTGATTTTGGCTTTTCGGTAACTTTCTGCACCTCCTTGCCCTGTCTTAAGGTTTAAAAATATGATTATTTAATGAAGAAAAGTTTGGAAGAAGATTATGTAATATTGTATTAAAGGGACATATCATTCTTGATAAGATTATTGTGCATGTTTGAGACAGATACTGATGTACCCATCTAGGGTGATACCGTCTGTCTCCTGTGTGACCCTTAGACGGTAAAGTGATGACAGAGTCTTCTCTGTTACTCCCGGATGTAAAGGGTTAAAACCTCCTAAATAAGTAATCTTAGCTCCCATACAAATCGCTTTCTTTACTAGTAACCAGTTGGCCTGTAATAAACTTTTGTACTTTATTTTCAAACTAAAAAACAACTTAAGACCATAACCCTAAGTAAAATAACACATGACCTTTGATAATAACAGAAAACAGTGTGGTGATGTCCAGAGGGGAAGGGGGCTGAGGGTGGGGGTGATGTGGCAAAGGAAGGGGGTGGGACATAATGTAATAGTGTAAACAATAAAAACAAAGTAAAAATTAAGTAAAAGAATGTATTATCAGAGCCGTTTCAGAAATTAATATTTTACTATAAGTTGATCTTTTAATTGAATATAAATTTGTCTTTACAACAGAACATTTGAAAAATGTTTTCTTGTATATTTTATTTAAAATACCATATATTCGCCCCGGCTGGTGTAGCTCAGTGGATTGAGTGCCGGCTGGGAACCAGAGGGTCCTGGTTCGATTCCCAGTCAGGGCACATGCCTGGGTTGCAGGCCAGGTCCCCAGTGAGGGCCATGTGAGAGGCAACCATACATTGCTATTTCTCCTTCTCTTTCTCCCTCCCTTCTCCTCTCTCTAAAGATAAATAAAAATAAAATATTAAAAAGTAAAATAAAATAAAATACCATATATTCAATAAAAACTAATTGACAGTTATAATAAATATTTGTATTGAAAAATACCACAATAGATTGTCTTCTGGCTTACTTCTTTGAGAGTTTTCTTCTCACTCATTACTAAATTATTAATATTTATGACTCATACCTAGCTGTCTCAACTGCCCACTCCCTTCCTGTTTAAATTGACTAATCCTTCCCGGGCTGGTGTGGCTCAGAGGATTGAACACTGCCCTGAGAACCAAAGAGTCTCCAGTTCGATTTCCAGTCAGGGCACATGCCTGGGTTGCAGACTGGGTCACCAGCGTGGGGTACACAAGAAGCAACCACACATTATTGTTTCTGTCCCTCTCTTTCTCCCTCCTTTCTCCTTGTCTAAAAATAAAATGAATAAAGTCATACAGCCATAAATAAGCAAACAAACAAACAAACAAACAAACTACTTTTCCTCTACACTGGTCAAGAAATCCTTACAATCAAAGTTGTTGGCATAGATAAAATATACAGTAAAAATGCTGTGAGTACCTAAAGATCTTTTTTATTGCTTAACTCCCTAGAATTAAAAACCAATGATGACTGTTATTTAAAAATGGCATTGTTTATTTAGAATCATTTCCCAAGTAACTAAGTGTAATTTTAACAATTGCAACAGAGTTTTTCAACTGCCTTTTTGTGGCCTTTCTCTCTTTCACAGACTAGTAATTTTCCTCTGTTTCCAAGTTGCTAAGCATAGTTATAATTTTGCTAGAGTCAGAGAGAAGTAATAGGTGAGAAAACATTTCACCCTGGTGGTACTGTTTCAGGATGGCAAGTGTTTAAAGGTGACTTATGCTCGTGACATTTTAATAAATTTTGCATATTTTATGAATTCTGATTATGCATTTTACTCTGGCTGACTGTTACCCTTTCAGCTACAGTTTTTTCCTGGTGATCGAGTCCATACCAGTTCTTGATCTTTTGGGATTCCACCATCATATTCCTTAAGTAGTTCCTTTACCAGGATACAAAATGCCCCAGCCCGGCTGGTGTAGCTCAGTGGATTGAACGTGGGCTGGGAACCAGAGGGTCCCGGTTCGATTCCGTCGGGGCACATTCCTGGGTTGCGGGCTGGGTCCCCATGAGGGCCATGTGAGAGGCAACCATACATTGCTCTTTCTCCCTCCCTTCTCCTCTCTCTGGAAATAAATAAATAAATAAAATCTTAAGGAAAAAAAAAGGCAACAATGTTAAAAAAAAAAGTCCCCAAATGCCTTCTTTCCCATGTGCTTTTTCTATATGTTTTTTTGAACATCACAAAAGCTTTGATCCAAAAAATTTATGACAGAAGGCTAACCGTCAAACAACACATTCCATAGCTCCATTTCTAGAACATCTAGAGAGCTTTTTTTTATCCTCTAGACCACAGGTGGCAAACACAAGGCCCGCGGGCCGAATCCGGCCCTCCGCCTTGTCATGTCTGGCCCGGCACCTTGTTTCTCCCTGGCGGCAGTGCCGAGCTCTCGCTTAACTGTTAAGGAGTAGTTACATTTATACAGTCCTAAATTTATATTAGACCCTTTGAAGGCAACCGTGAGGCTGATGTGACCCCTGGTGAAAATGAGTTTGACACCCCTGCTCTTGATCAAGGATCAGTAGAATAGGGCTGACCAGCCAAATCCAGTCTACTTCATTTTTATGTCATTTTCCTCATACACATGCTATTTATTTATATACTGTCTATAGCTGATTTTGTCCTATGAATGTGGAATTGAGTAGTTGTGACGGAGATTACAAGGTCCGCAAATACTAAACTACTTTGTATTTTGCTGTTTATAGAAATTGTTTGCCGACTCTGCCCTAGACAGTTAAAGTTGAAGCTAAACTTTAGCCCACGTGCTCTGCAAACACCCAGAGACATATCCTGAGCTCTGGGAGTGAACTCAGTAAGGACCATTGGAAAGATCATGGACACTCAGTAATCTTCTCCACTGCTTATCAGCTGACACTTGTGAGTGTGGAACCGGAATTTAGATACTTGCTTTGACTTCTCCAGAGGTTGTCTACATTGAAACTTACTTTGATATCTGATACTTAGTAATTTAACACTTCGGTAGAAACCGTCAGACTGACACCATTTTACAAATAAAAATGTGTTTAGTATGAACCACCTCTTATGTCTCACTTTGTTCTTGCTCAATCCTATTAAACGGGAACTTGTTTTGTAACATAACAGTCTCCAAATAGAATTCTAAATTCTCATTTACATGAAATGAAGAGTGACTTATCTGTTTGGAGAATTTGGGAAAAGAATAACAGTACAGAAGCCTCAGTTAATTTCTTTCTCTGTTCTGTATCTGCCTGTTTAGAGTATGATGGCATTCCCAGATCTTGCTCCATTTTTGAGGCTATGCAGCCAAACCATACATATTCTACAGGAAGATCTGGAGGCCCATCCTCCATCTCTCCCCATGTCGGAAGTCTGTTTTAGGCACTATTTGGGGGTGTTTTTGTGTTGCCATCCCAAGCATTCTATTAGGTGTAACATCTAAGGATCAAGATATGAGAGAAAGCTAGTATCTAGGGTCCTGGGTACCTGTCTCTGTTCTTGATGTTCCCGATGTTCCCATATATAGTGGTCTCTTCACCATGACCACAAACCTCCCCTCTATCTTCATGTCCCTTTAATGCGTATTGGAAAATCTGAGTTCCCTGCATACCACGTGCTGGTGATGAAGAACAAGGGTCATCTAAATTGATTAGGGGTTTTAGCTGTGTCATCATAGTTATGCTGGATTCTTTTTAAAAATATTTTATTTATTTATTTTTAGACAGAGGGGAAGGGAGAGATAAAGAAAGGAAGAGAAACACCAATGTGTGGTTGCCTCGGATGTGCCCCCAACTGGGGGCCTGGCCCACAACCCAGGCTTGTTCCCTGACTGGGAATAGAATCAGTGACCCTTTGGTTCCACAGGCCAAAAATCAGTCCACTGAGCCACACCAGCCAGGGCTATGCTGGATTCTTTAATCTATTCTTATTAGTAATACTCTTTAAATCTCTATTTGTAATTTTACTTCTTCCTTGCTGCGTACTTGAAAAGTTGTGAGTCATTTCACTTTTCTAACTCAACACCACTGATTTAGTAAGTAGAAGGAACTCAAAACCAATTCTTTCCTTATTACAAATCAATGGTTCTGATTCCATAGTTTAGAATCTACAATTAACAAAGGAAAAACATCATTCAAGGTGAATATGAAATATTTTTCCTTTAGCTCTTCTCTCTCTTTAATTTCTCCTTTGCTTTTTAGCTTGATATTTAAAAATTTCAAATGTTTTTCAAATTTTCTAGACTCAATAGGTTTTGACTAGCTTTTACCTTAAATTTCTCAGATGCCAAAGACTAAAATTTAAACATTATAACTGAGTATATTATACATGTATATAAATATGCATGTGTGTCTATATATATTTATGGTATATATTATAATTATTATGAAGAGAGAAAGATCTTTATTAATATTTTCAGCAGGGGAAGCAGGGGAGGGAGGTGGGGTTGGAGAGGGTGGGGAGAGGGGAGGGAAGAGGTTGCAGACAACTGTAATTGAAAAACAATAAAGTAATAAAAAATATTTTCAGCATATATGTATAAATAGAGAGACTATGATTCTTAAACAAATGGATCAATGTTGTATGTTTCTCATGTAGATTAATTTCATTATTTACCATGACAAATAGCATAATATTTATTCTAGTTTGACACATTACAGAGTGCTATTTCCAAAAAAATGTTTTGATACATTTAAAATTAAAGCTAGATAAATTTTAGGGTTTTAATAAGTTGACACGGCATTCTTATAAATGGCTGACCTTCTTGGTGTTTATATGAAATGAAATACACATAGATCTAATAATCTCTTCATTGTTTGGAAATCTCTAAATCTAGTCACTGCAGAAAAAAAAGCGTATGTTGGTTTCAATCAGTATTTTATGCCAGTGTCACTGACGAAGACATTAACTTTTACCTGGCAGGGAAAAATGAAAATGGTTAACTTGAGTTGAAATAACATCTGATTTACTTTATCCACAGCTGGTATTCCTTTTTTGAGATTCTTTATATCTTAACAAAGTGTCTTTAGCACTTTCTACAGAAATGTAACACGCGCACACACACACACACACACACACACACACACACACCCCTATATACACACTGAAAAACACATTTATTTCCACAAAAAGAGTGAATAAAATAGACATTAATAGATTGTCTCTTACAGCAATTTTATTTCACACCAAGAACACCCTTTAAAGAAAAATATAGTAAAAAGTATCAGCATCGTATGCCCCCATTTTGCAACTTTTGTAAAGTTTATAAAGTCTCTTCCACTGTCATTTGATCATTTTTGATGAGGGGTGAGATTTGCATAATTAGTAACAAAACAAAAGTGCATTGGATCAAGTAATCTCAGGGCTCCAGGTGTTCATAAGTGATCTAGTATTAACCCCTTGTTTAACACTAAAAACCCATTTAGTGCTATGACTTGATCCAAGGCAGAGGCCCAGGCTTTCTAACTCTTGAGACTGTGCTCTTCACCACTAACTCTTACAAAAAGTCGGAAAATAGCATGGGGAACTGGTGATATTTATGGCGTGTCAATCGTATCTTTATTTCCAGCCTTTCTTCATTAGCATTATCAAATAATTCAGTCAACTATTTCCCTTCTATCTTTTCCTTCAAACACAACAATTTCCATAAGTACTCCTGGGTCTATCTCTGGGTTTTCTGGCTATTGGCATTTTAAGATAAGCAAATAAATGAAGGGAAATGGCTTCAGGGCAAGATATCTTGGCAATGTTTCAACTTTTGTCTCTTAAAAAGGACCGTGGTTCCCTCCCAGGAAGCCGGACTATTATATAAAGGTTAGAGCAATTATGAAAGCCTTCTTTGTAGTCATTACAAATGATACTACAGGGACAAATATTCTATATTTCCCCCTCTACATATCTCTATGAAACTTTAGCATAGAAAAAATTAAAAATAGCCACAAAATAGCAAGAAATACATAGAGAGGGATTAACAGGGTATTTATTGTTCAATAAAAAAAACCCTAATATAACAACTATGTAACAATAATTTTTAAATGTGTTATCTAAATAATGGTAGGCACTGTATATATTCTCAGTTTATTACTTTCATACAAAAAGATGCCTCCAGACCTGGCCTGGTAGCTCAGTTGATTGGAGCATCATCCCGATATACCAAGGTGGTGAGTGTGATCCATGGTCAAGGCACAAACAAGAATGTCTCTTTCTCTCTTTCTTTCTAAAAATCAATAAAGAAAAAATTATCAAGTTGCCTCTAAAATGCCTATCAAGATCTCTTTCACTTTCTTCCCTTCTTCCTTCCTTCCTCCTTTCCTTCCTTCCCTTTCTTCATTTTTTCTTTTTTGTTTTTTTAAGATTTTATTTATTTATTTTTAGAGGGGACGTGAGGGAGAAAGAGAGGGAGAGAAACATCATTGTGCGGTTGCCTCTCACACACTCCCCACTGGGGACCTGGCCCACAACCCAGGCATGTGCCCTGACTGGGAATGGAACCAGCGACCCCTTGCTTTGCAGGCTGGCACTCAATCCGCATAGCCACACCAGCCAGGGCTCTTGTCTTTCTTCCTCCCTCCCTTTCTCCTTCCTTTCCTTCCTTTCTCCCTCACTCCATTCCTTCCTTCCTTCTTTTTTTCCCTTTCTTTCTCTCCCCCTCTTTTTTTTTTAATTTCACTTTTTAAAAGAGGCAAAATGCATTACTATTATTTAAAAATAAATACAAATGTCTAGATACCAAATATAACTCCCCATTATCTTGCTCCTTCAGAGTGCACACTGATACCAGTGATAAAATATAATAAATTAGTGATGTTGAAGATTTGTAAAGTAAACAGTTTGACTTTCTAGCCAAATATTTCATGACATGTTAAATAAAATGTGAACAATTTCTTTTTTAACAATAATGGAAGTTGATTAGAACCTGGTTTAGCTACAACTTTTCTAGATAAAGTATTATTTTTGAAGTATAAAGAAAACAGCAATTTAAATTCATGGAATTTTTTTTAATACAGTAAATTTTTTCAATCAGTACTCATACCTGCATTGCTAACTTTACAGTGCAGTTTCTTGGAATAAACAATTCTGTGAGGACACTAAATCACTATATCTACTTTTCAGAAAGGTTGTTAATATGCCGAAAACATGAATTTAATCACAATTACAAGACTGAACTCTACTTGAAATTGGATGAAGGCAAAATAGTCTTTTTGCTCAGTCATTTCTTCCAAATTACCAACTTGATACATTAATTCAGTATAACAGTGAAAGTACTCAAATCTCTATTAACTTCTACCACGTGGATGAATTATCTGAGAGTGAAAAAGAAAACAGAAAAAGAAAACTATGTAGTGAGATTTATAATCCACTCAGATTACAAAAAAATATGTACTTAAAAATAATTTCCTGTTTTTTAATTTGCTCTTCCTTATGATTTCTACTGCATAAGGTAGTTAAAAATAAAAGATAAAATATCACTCAGGCCTACTCAGTAACTTTAGCTCTACCTAATACTTTCTTTAGTATCTTTTATAATTTACTCTGTGTTTGAAAAAATTATGCAAAATATTGTGTATCTTTAGAGTTCTGGTCACACCTGCTATGGTTTCCAACCAAGATGGTGACTGGCTGGTTATTATGTGGGTGTGTATCTAATAGGTATGTCTTGCTGACAAGCAGGAGAAATGAAGTGCACAAATCCATATCTTCAAGAATTTCTTTCTGGTTCAAAATGATACATCTTTCTCTTTGTGAAACAAATATGCTTTTGTCCAAAGTAGCTAGGGTTCCTACACACTTCATCTCTGTTCTTGATGTTCCCATATATAGTGGGTTCTTCACCAGGACCACAGACCTCCCCTCTGCCTTCATTTCCCTTTAAGGCATGTTGGGAAATTTCGGTTCCCTGCACAGAACATGCTGGTGATGAAGAACAAAGGTCATCTAAGTTGCTTTCTCTTGCTAAAGTCACTGAACAATTTTCCTGTACATTGTTGGAAATAATCTTTTGGAATTTCTCCCAAAAGTTTATGGACAGTATTTACCATTAGCTGCTCTAATTGCCATGGTTTCCTGCCCTGACCTTTCTCACTTTTCTATGGTACACTAAAGTAACAGAGTTGGAATTTGTCATTTTAAGGATTTGTCATTCTCATATCTTTTTGACTACATCTTCTTTATTCCTTTCCTAGGCAGATAGTAAAACTGTAATATGCCATTTGATCAAACATAGATACAGCAATTTGAAAATCCTTTATTTACCAATGAAGTCAGACTTTCAATTTTCTTCTTTCTTTCTTTATTTTTTTAAATAATTACTTTATTGTTTTTCAATTACGCTTGTCCGCATTCTCTCCCTTCCCCTTCCCCTCCCCCCAACACCACCTCCCTTCCCTGATCCCTCCTCCCCCTTGTTTCTGTCCCTGAGTCCTCTATACTGGTTCCTGCAAACCCCTTTCCCTATTGTCCTCTCCCCCCTCCCTCTGGCTATTGTTAGATTGTTCTTAATTTCAATGTCTCTGGTTACGTTTTTCTTACTTTTTGCTTTTGTTGATTATGTTCCAGTTAAAGGTGAGATCGTATGGTATTTGTCCCTCACTGCCTGGCTTACTTCACTTAGCATAATGCTCTCCAGTTCCATCCATGCTGTTGCAAAGGGTATAAACTCCTTCTTCCTCTCTGCTGCGTAGAATTCCATTGCGTAAATGTACCATAGTTTCTTGATCCACTCATTTGTAGATGGGCACCTAGGTTGTTTCCAGCACCTGGCTACTGTGAATTGTGTTGCTATGAACATTGGGGTGCATAGGTCCTTTTGAATTGGTGTTTCAGGGATCTTAGGGTATAATCCCCATAGTGGAATGGCTGGGTCAAAAGGCAGTTCCATTTTTAGTTTTCTGAGGAAGTCCCATACTGTTTTCCACATTGACTGCACCAGTCTGCATAGTTCCTATTTTATGTGTTTGAATTTCTGATCTAGCATTCTTAAAACTTCAACTATTCATCAGCCCCTTCTTCACTCAGAGGGTGACTAAGAGAAGGACATGAACACCAAAGTAAAATAAAAAAATAGGAATACATTTAAACTAATTTTCTTATATATTTTACTACTTAGTAAATAATTTCACTAGCTAAATATTAATATTCTATACATTTTAATGTTTATATGATGTTTTATCACTTAGAATTTACAGATAGTAATCTATGGCCTATTTCATCTCTACAGGAAAGCTTTAAATGGGTAAAGAAATGTAAATCAAGTAAATGTAATGTAGAAATATTTAGGAAAATGGAACTAAGAAAATTGAAACAGAAAATGGGTTATGTAGAGTCAGTAAATCACACATCAGATTTTAACTATATTCCGATATTGAACAAACTGGAAAAAATCACTTCTTTGTTACCACACACCACTGCTCTAGTTATTCATTATTGCTTCCTGGTATTAAGTATCATACTTCCATCCTAAATCCCTGTTTCTATCACCTGTTTTCCTCCCCTAGACATGCACATGCTTAGTTTTCCCATAGAACTCAGTTCTATGCTTAAATTCCAGAGGTACCATTCCATTTTCTCTAATAAATTCTAAATTCATTTTTTTGGCATAAAGTCTGATAGGCATTCAAAGTTTGCTACACCTTCATTACTCTAGTTTTTCTGCCATCATGTTTGTTTCACATTCTCTTCTCCTACCACTCATTAGTCTGTTGTTCTCCAAGGGTTACACCATTCTCTTCATTTTCTTTGCAATTATAATCATCTTTTTTCCTAATTACTCTGAACTTGCTATCTACCATTCAATCTACTTGTCAGCCTCAGTCATGTAACCAACTGCATGAAATGTAGTCATTTTAAAACAAAGAATCTCAAAAGTAAAAGAATCTTCCCCCAACATATGCATGTTCTCCTGCGTTACTTTATCTATATTAATGGTATCACAATTAACAGAGTGCCAGTCAATAGGGTCATGTATCAGCTCTAATCCCAATCTAGCTTTCATGAAAATTTTCCTTTTCTTAGCTTTACTGAGGTATAATTGTCAAATAAAATTGTAATACATTGAAGGAAAAATTTATGGCTAAATATATGACACGATATTTTAGATTTGTGAGGTAAGGGCTCTAAGACAAAAAAATTTGAGCTGTTTTTATGAACCCTTAAGGGAACTGTTTATATAGACGTACAAACCATTATCATGATTAGGCACCTGATTTCCCAGATGAGCAAACAGAGGAGCAAACTTTTTGCAAGAAAAAAAAAAAAAAAGCATGGTTTCCAATTATTTCCTGTAAAGTTATTAATCATTTAGAGCGTGACCTCCTAGGCAAGAATTTCTTTGAGTAAGCAGGTATTTTGATCCAGATGTCCTCAAATCTGAGTCCTAACAGCTTTGATGATGTTAATGGACTCGATTCTCAGTCCATGCCTTGTATCATTATACAGTCTGAGCAGATTCAATCAGGTTTTATTCACTTGTAAAATGAGAACAAAGAATGTCTTAAATTATACCAAAAGGAAAGATTTTATCTCAATGGGAAGAGAATAAAGAACCAGATAGAGTATCAGCCAAATGACCTAATTTAATTATTTGCTTTTCTGGAAGTTTTTCATATTTTCAAAGATCGCAGGAAGGTCTAGGTACACAAGTTCTACTACATTCTTTTCCTCACATAACACATGCTCCTTCTTAAGAAGTCAATGTTGTATCTAGGGAAATGCAGTTTTCGTCAACCGCTTGTCCAATCCAACGAATTTCTAGGAAAACTAGTTCTCTGGTATTAAAGATCTTGGTTTGCTTTTTAGTCATGATCTGTATCACAGAACAAGTGCATTTCCCCCATTTTCTGGGCCCCTGATAAATGGAATAATGAGAACTAAAAACAGTCTTCAATTCCTTTTTTTGTGGGGGGGTGGTTACAGGTCATGGGCTAGATATTTTTTTCATTGAATTAATTTAGCAAATATTCTGTCCATTTTTTTCATAGGAGAAGTCAATATGAATAAATGGACACTGGGTCTTTTGACTATTAGGAAGGCTGGCAACAGTCTACAGAGGTAAGTCCCTGCCCAGTTTACCTGCAAGTAACCTCTAGGCTTCGTTGCTACAAAAATCAAATACTACTTGCTAAGGGCCACTTAACTACCTGCTTTTAACAGACATGCCGTCAATGGTGGCTGAGTTGTATTGTACACTAGTAATGCCATTAAAAAGAGCAGTAATTTCAGGCAGTAACAGATCATCTGTTAAGGACGTGAGTCAGAAAATACATGTAGCATGACTTCCTATTAAAATATGTAAAAGTGAGAAAACTTTATGTATATATAATCTTTCATAGTGTCTTCCCAAGCTCTATATTTATGAAAGTTTAGTTAAAAACAACGTTTCTACCAAAATGCCCCAGATTTTTTCCTATGTGACATGTTAGAGAAATGTTTATGTGTTTAGCCGTCTTTTTGTAATGTTTGCTTCTAAAATTGTTGACTAGTTGAGAACATTAAGCCTGAAGCTATTTGTTTCACAGTGGAGTTTGGATGACACGTAGGCAACACAATATACGCAGACCAAAGAGTTAATGGAATTTAGGTGTTGGCCAAATCATAAACTAGTTGTAGGTATTGGACTTATACCTAAAAGTAGCTAGGGTTGTGACAAGCAATATTAAGAAACAGGGCCTTAAGAGCTAATTAGTGTCTGTGGAAATCAAAATCTTAAACATGCAAAGAGAAAATAACAGAGTTATAAAAATAAAGAACGTTACTATGTATTAAATGATGATACTCTACTTACTCAGGATCTTGTTCCCAGGGTCTTTTTTGCATAGTTATCTACATGAACCTACAGATGTCGGTCTGGATAATTTCTAAACTTTCTCAGTTTAAAGGCTGTGGCCAGAACATCCTTCCGCTGATGTGAAGGTAGCTTATGTCTCTTAAATAAATAGTTGTGCTTCCAACAACAAACCTCTTTCAGTTTTTTTCACATGCTGACAATGTCCTATCCATAGGACTCTGCAGGCTGTCTTTCTTTGACTTTTCTTCCAGAATATCAGCTCTCTTGCAATTAATCATGAAAGAGTTGTTAAAACAATGTCGAGGAAGGTTCAACTGCATGTTCTGATAACAAAAAGTCATTTGCATAAGCCCCCTGCAGTAGTTGGTCATACCTGTTTGCAATAGAGCAAAGGTTATAGGGCGGTATCCCCAGACAGGTGGGTTGACCTATTAGTAAACAATAAGGAGTAGATGAAACACAGAATAAATTAGTTTCTTTGAAATTAACAGTAACAATTCTTAGGCCATGGAAGATCAAGATTCACTAAATGCTTTGCAAATTTTAGTTTTAAAATAGTATCCTTGTTTCTAACAAAAATGCAATTGAGTTGAGTATAATATAATTTTTTGACATTTCTGAGTAATGCTGTAGCAAGGCTATGCAATTCTCAGTCACTCGAAGTGGGCACTTCTCCCACTGGAGAAATAGATTGGAAATTCTCAGATTTGGAATGAATCAATATTTTTTTGCTAACATTAAATCAGCAGTTCTCCATGAGGCAAAAGCTGCAATCCATTGTAAAGTAAGCATAAAATGACAAAGACATATTTAAAATACATTGCAGGCCAATATGTTAAGTGAAATAAGCCAGTCAATGAAAACAAGTACCATAAAATCTCACTAATATGTGGAATATAATGAATGAACAGAATAACAAACAAAATGGAAACAGAGGCATAGACACTGGTAACAGACTGATAGCTGTCAGACGGGAGGGGGGAAGGGGGGCTGGGTGAAAACAGTGAAGGGATTAGCTAAAGAACGTGTGTGCACGGCCCGTGGACACAGACAACAGTGTGGAGATTGCCAGAAGGAGGGGGCCTGGGAGGAGGTGGGCGAAGAGGGAACAAGTAGGGGCAACTGTAATAACATAAATAATAAAATACAATTTCAAAAATAAAATATATTGCAGAGAATAGTATATGAAACTCATTTAAGTGTGCTCAAATGTACCCTAAGACCTCTTTTTCATATTCCATCTTTACAGGTTTACCAGGATAATGGTATGATAGATGAGACACAAAACAGAGGTTCTTCAGCTGTTCAGACAAACCCGCGCTCTAATATTGGCAGAGTATAGTATTCTAATGGTCCCTTCCTGTGGCAGAAAATTCAGTGTGAAATTATCCCAGGTTCTTTTGGAGAACAGCAAATTGCTGATCTGAAAGAACTGAATATTATTTTCAGGCTCTTTATAGCCAAATTTCTTGCAGTATTTTTTTTAAATTTTATTATTTACTTTTAGACAGAGGGCCAGGGAGGGAGAAAAAGAGGGAAAGGAACATCAATATGTGAGAGAAACATTGATTGGTTGCTTCTCACATGCCCACACCTGGGGACCTTGCCCACAACCCAGGCATATGCCCTGACTGGGAATTGAACTAGCGACCTTTTGGTTTGCAGACCTGAGGTCAATCCACTGAACCACACCAGCCAGAGCTATTTGCTTTTTTTCTACCCCTGTGGTAGCAGTTACTGGTATTTCATAACAGCTCCTTTGTATGTTTTAAAAGAATTGTACTTTTATCATTTGAAGGGGGCCAAGGACTTAATTAAAGCTCCTGTCTTTCATAATGATTACCTAAAACCTTTACCTTTGCCTTTAAGTTTTACTTTTGTGTACAGACTTCTAATTATATAATGACTATATACTTCAAAAGCATCAGAGCACAAAGAGTTCTTTAAGCTATTGGATATTCTGAATTGGAATTCCTACTGATACCAAGAGTGCTTGCTGCTTCCAAAGCATTACAAAGTCAAATACTACGTGAAAAACATGTCTGTTACTACAATAAATGTTAGCTTTCTTATTTCTAGCCAGTTGTCAAGATCTAAAGTTTAAATTGTGTCCTGCCATTCGTAGATTTGTTTTCTTGTAAAAGGTTATATACTATGGATAAGTTGAATTGTTTTGATAAAACCTGAAAGTTTCTTTTCTTATTAACAAATTCATTAAAAACTATATTATATCCTAATTTTCTATAGGAATTTAAAAAACAAATATGTAGGGGCATAGACATTCTTGGCAGAGTTCAGTTATTTGTACCCCTGTATTCTGATTATGGAAATAAATGCCATGATCTAAGAATGGTATTAATGTGTGAGGGAGTAATAGAAATTTATAGGAGGTAAATCTACATCTTGATAAATATTGGGTTTTTAAATGAGCAGCAAAAATAGCTCAGCATGAGGAACTATCAAGTTTTTTAAAAAATCCAAATCCCAATTCACAGAGGCTTCCATTATTTGAGCTAAAGCCATTATTGATGTGAAAGCAGGTGGATAAGATTTTGTCAAAGAGTAAAAAGAACTGTTATAAGAAACTATTGGTATCTGTAGGCTTCCTGTGAAGTTAAATCTGAACACCATGAGCTTATCTAGGTCACTTACTCATAAATTAATGGGAAGTTATTAAAGTGTTCATTTCAAATCATAAAATGTTGATTCTTGCTTAGGGGTTCAGTCACTGAAAATTGGTTATATATATGGTGATTTCAAAAAGTTAATAAATCTATTGCTTTATTGGTCAGTGAGAGCATGGTATCTTCTAATTACTTCTTGACTAGAATGAAAATAAATTTAATGATATGAAGTGTGTCGTATATGAAATATTTGCATTCATGTACTATGGTATGTTTTGGGATGTCATATCCTTTGTTTTGGCAGGTATAACTTTTATTATATTCTTTTATATTGAGTCTTTTTTGAGCTAATTAAATATATGGAATCAATCTTAGGCATCACACAAACAATAGAACATATAAGAGGTGATCTAACTCTGGTTGGTTTGGCTCAGTGGATTGAGAGCCAGCCTGTGAACCGCAGGGTTGCAGGTTCGATTCCTGGTCGGCCACATGCCTGGGTTGCAGGCCAGGTCCCTGGTGAGGAGTGCATGAGAGGCAACCACACATTATGTTTCTTTCCCTCTCTTTCTCCCTCCCTTCCCCTGTCTAAAAAATAAATGAATAAAATATTTTAAAAAATAAATGCCGCTTAGGTTAAAAAAAAAGAGACATGAAAAACTGGAGAGTGTCTTAGTCAACCTCTACAGATTAATACTACATATATATTTTAGACTTTTCCAAAAAAAAGGCCAATAAATGATTAACTTAATGAGCAGGCCATGAAAAAGTAAAAGTAGAGTGGTGATAAACAATTGCACGATGTGTAGGTGAAATTGAAGATAAAATTCTACTTGGGTTCAGTATTATGGAAAGCAGGGGATAACTATCTTCTTTTATTGTCCTGCAGTACTAAAATGATCAATATCTTTTCTTACTGTGTTTTGTGTCTTGAAAGATGAGTATTACAAGAAGTGGCACAAGTATGACTCCTTTTTCTACTATGTTTTCAAGATTGGTTTTGGGTTTTTTTGCCTTCTTCTAGAGGAAAATATACAAGCTGGGTGAATAAGAAAATCTAAACATTAATATATTTAACACTAGTAAGTTTGTTAATATTGGTAGAATATTTGGACCATTAAAAGCCCGTAAACTCCTAAAGATGTTCAATCAGAGCTTAATTTAGACATAGCTAAATAGTAACTCATGATTCAAATTCTCACACTGCTCAGCATTAACAAAGTTTTGTCAGTGAAGGCCACAGATACAACTATGGCCCCATGATATGATAAAGTAGAAGCCAAAAGTTTGTTTATGATGTTGAAAGTAAAGGCTGAACGCATCTAGTGTTGAATTTACTGCTAGCTCTGGGTGCTTTAAATAGATGAGGATGCTCAGCAGGCTATGAAACCCAACTGCACGTGCCTGTCCACACACAGATGCAAGCTCGCTCTCTCTCTCTCTCTCTCTCATTTATTATTTCTCACCTCAAGCTTTACCTTTCCAGGTCTCCCTTTCTCTCCTCGTCTCTCCTCCCATTTTTCCCTTCCTGCTTCCCTTCTCCTGACAAATAATTTCTCTTGCAAACTACCTCCCACCACAGCCTTCCCCTCCTCTACCACGTATGAATGCATGCACACACATACACTTTATCTTTTGTACTGTGTTTTTCACTTGTCCTTTTCTATGTTAATATATCTTTAGATACTCAAATACCTGCCTGCATGTTACAGTTGCCTACAGAATTCAGTACAGTAGCATGCTGTACATATTTGTAGCATAGGAGCAATGGGCTACACAATCCAGGTGTGTAGTAGGTGTTGCCATCTAGGTTTGTATAAGTGCACTTTGTGGCGTTTGCACCAAGACAAATTCACCTAATGACACATCTCTGAGACTGTATCTCTGCCTTGAGTGGTACATGACTGTACCCATAACCAACATGATTATAAGTAAGAAAGTCCTTGGTTAATCAAGAAAGAGGTCTCTGTAAGAGCATTTAGGCAATTACAAAATTAAATCTATTCCAGCTCAGTTTTCAGGCATGGTTTCACAAGAAATAAAAATATTCTTTGGTTGGAGGTACACTGGTTAGATTATTGGTCAATGAATGGGCATATCTGAAGTTCATTAACACAAATTTCTGTTACCTGAGCAGTTTTCTTCCAAAGTTAAGATTACGTGATGATGGCAGCATTTAAGGTTAATATTGTAGCACATGATATCAAATTTTTTCTAAGAATTTTATTTAATATTTAGGAAAGTGCTGAGGAGCTTCATGGAAAACTGAATATAGTGCTTTTATTTTTTCAAAGTAACTGCATCATTTACCCACATTATTTTCTGTACTTCAGATTCTTAGGTAGCCTAGACTAATTGCACATTGTGAAACTGTCTAAATTTGCATTGGTGTTCTCCAGAGAACCAGAAACAATAGGATTTATGTATATACAAAGAAAGATTTATTTTAGGGAATTGGCTCATGTGATTATTAAGTCTGGCAAGTCCAAAATCTGCAAGGTGGCCAGCAGACCAGTGATCCAAGGACACCATGTTACAGGTCCTTAGGAACACTGCCTGGCATAGAATCCATTCTTGTTCAGGGGAAGACAATCTTTTTCTTCTTTTCAGACTTTCAACTGATTGAATGAGGCCCAATTACATTCTGCAGAACAATCTGTTCTACTTAAAGTCTACCAATTCACATGCTGCTCTCATCCAGAAACACCCTAAAAGAAACATCCAAAATAATGTTTGACCACCTATCTGGGCACCATGGCCAAGCCAAACTGGCACTTAAAATTCATCATTATAGGATCTAAAAGAATAAAGGTATTAAATTTTATACGTTTTTCATTCTTTTTGTCCTTTTAGAGTATCCTTCATAGAGTAAATTTGGAATTACAAGTTCTTTTGGAAATGTCCTCAAAATATTTTTAAAATGAAGACCACTTTTAGCATTTAAGACATAGTAGAGAAGCTCAATACCTTCAACTCCTCAGTATTGTGCGAGACTTCATTTAGTAATAGAAATTTTAGGTTCACATAGAAATTGAAAGGAAACTATAGAGATTTTTCCGTTCCCTCCCTCACTATTAACATTTCACAGCATAGTGGTACAGTTGTTATAAATGATGAACGCATTGATACATTAAAATCACCCAAATGTCATAGTTTTTATAGGTTCACTTATGGTGTTGCATGTTCTATGAATTTTGACAAATGTATAGTGACATATATCTACCATTACAGTATCACACAGAGTAGTTTCATTGTACTCAAAATATTTTGTGCCTAATTTTTGCATTAGTGTGTTATATTTCATTATATAAATATGCCTCACTGTATCTATTATGCTTTTCATGAACATTTGGTGGTTTTTATTTCTGCCATTAAAATAACATTTAATAAACATCTCTATAAATACCTCTTCCAATCTCCATTTCTTAAACACAAAACAACATAAAACAAAACAAACAACAACAGAAAACAAATAACCAGAATATCGGATTTCAGATAGGCAATTAGAAAAATCCATTTGCTATTTTAAATTTTGTACATTTTTTGTTCTCATGTACTTCCCAAAAGAATAAATATTTGTTCTCATATCAAAAGTTTTCCCAAGTGACCACTGTAATTTTGATAAATTTTTGTCACTTAGAAAGATAGTTGAATGAAGGCAAAGCTTGTCCTATAAAGATGCCAGGCTGACAAAACCAGTGGGAACGGTTGCCCCTGGGAAACAGATCCAGAATCAGCTTCATTGCATCTATTCTCATCTTCTGGTCTATGAACTTCTTGTTATAAACTCACAGTAGAAAGTGGAGAGAAGGTCTAAGAGACAAATGATGCTGTTGGTAAAAAGAATGATTTTTTACTAACCTAAGACCAAGAAACATTTTTTTAAATGTTTCTTTTATTTGTAGGAGAGAAAATTATCTCAGAACTAGGGAGCTTAATGCAAGAAATTGGTGCTCATATTCAGAGTCAATCCTACTTCATTCTCATGGTCAGAAAGACACTCCAAGCAGAAGATTCAAAAGGCCTCTAGTTTTATAGTTTTCTCTAAGAGTCTTAATGCTTAATGGCCATTTTGGCAAGACCTTCAGGGTTGTGCTCTGTTGACTATCAACAGCAGTTAAATGCTGAATAGATAAACTTACAGCATCAAGGGAAAGTTATACTTTATCAGAGTCTTAATAATAATTCAACGTAAGGACATTATGAAAATATATTCATGAGATTTGGGGGTACAATTTTAATGAATTTAATACAAGCTATTTAAGGCAGAGAGATGGTTGGCTAAGTTTATAAAAATACATTAGAATTGGTTCACACGGAAAGACGTAAGTCTTAAGACAAAGTTGAAATCTATTGTTCTGATAATTGAGCTTTTTGTTCAGGTGAAAAACTTATTGTCTTATTGAGACAATGACTTGCTTAATGACCCATTTTTGCTAAGATAAATTGACCACTTTGTAATCTATTGTTTTGGGCAACACTTTCCTGGAGCAAATAGTTTTTATTACAAAATTGATCACAGATCTCAGTCAAAACAGGTAAGCCAAATCACTGTAAGTGGTCTACGTTATTCCCATTAATTTGTACTACATTATGAACTGATTGCGCACTTATCTTTAGCCTTTCATAGTAATAGCATTAATAGATACCCTTATCAAACATTAATTTATTGTGCACTTATCTTTAACCTTTCGTAGTATAGCATTAATAGATTTTTATCAAATATTTTATACCTTTTTATCCTGTGTAAAGCCTAATATAATTTTGTTTTTAAATATATATTTGATAAGTCTGATTTTGCCTTTCATTCACATTTATCTATTAAGCAAAAACAGTTTTGTTTAATTAAATTTCATATTTTAGAAAAATTATTTTCATGAAAAATTATTGTAGTACATGGATAATGTACTTTCATGGGGACATTGAATTTTTCATCAATGAGTATCTAATAACATTATTAAAATAAGAAATGACAAAGTTATAAGTAGGGTATTATTTACAGAACTGAAGAGAAAATTTGCCCTCTCTGAAAAGTATTTTATGACTTATTATTTTCTAAAAAATAGCTTTGAAAAGAGGCAACCTACAAGTAATACATAAGGTGGACAGAGACTAATGGAATCATGTTTGCTCCTGATCCTCAATGGTGGAATAATAAGTTGAGGTAAATACTCTTTCTTATCTTTCATATTAAAATTATTTTCACAAATACATTTACTTACTTTGTTTATTTGAGGGTGATGGGACAAATAAACTTTAATTTGATGCTAAGACTAAAAGAGTGGGACTAAAAACGATAAAGAAAGATATTGAGGTTTAAAAGTAATTATAGGATGTTTTGATCATGAGGTTGGTTATATCTAAAAATAGATGTAGAGCCCTGGCTGGTGTAGCTCAGTGGATTGAGCGCGGGCTGGAAACCAGAGGGTCCCGGTTCAATTCCCAGTCAGGGCACATGCCTGAGTTGCGGGCCAGGTCCCCATGAGGGCCCTGTGAGAGGCAATCATACATTGCTGTTTCTCTCCCTCTCTGTCTCCCTCCTCTCCCCTCTCTCTAAAAATAAATAAAAATAAAATCTTAAAAAAATAAAAATAAATAAAAATGGATGTAGAGTAGATAAAACGCCTTAGTCTCTTTGCAAAAGAATTTATATAAAATATTAAATTTAATGATGTGCTTGTTTAAATTTTGGCTGTTAGCCTGAAAAATGTAAAAGACACTATTAAACTCCATATTATACTTCAAAGTGACAATAATAAAAATGATGCCGTATTGGCATTAAAAGAGTCACATCAACCAGTGGAACAGAACCGAGAGCCCGGAAATAAATTCACGTGCACGTGGACAAACAATTTTTGACACAGGGGCCAAAACATGCAATGGAGTAAAGAAATCCTCTTCCATAAATGGTGCTGGGAAAACTAGAAAGCCACAGGAAGAAGAATGAAAGTTGACTGCTCTCTTTCATCGTATAAAAACACTAAAAATATATCAAAAAACCTCAACGTGAGATTGGAAAATATAAATTACATAGAAAAGAACACAGATAGTAAACCTGTGGACTTTGGTCTTAGAAAGGAGTTTATAAATTTGACCTTAAAGGCAAGGGAAAAAAAGCAAAAATAAATGAACAAGACTATATAAAACTAAGAAGTTTCTACACAGCAAAAGGGATTGCTAACAATAATAAAAAAGATAACCAACCAAATGGAAGAAAATATTTGCAAACAACACATCTTCAATAATGGGTTAATATCTAAAATATGCAAAAAAACTCATACAACTCAACACCAAAAAAACAAAAATCTAAAAAATGGGCAGAGGAGCTAAACAGACAAACCCCGAGAAGGCACATAAATGGCCTGAACAGACATATAAAAAGGTGCTCAACTTTGCTAGCTATTGGGGAAATGCAAATCAAAACTAAGCGAGATGCTACCTCACACCTGTTACAATGGCTATTATAAACAAGAGAAGTGATAACAAGTATTGGAGAGATTATGGAGGAAAAGGAACACTGCTTCGCTGCTAGTGGGAATGTAAGCTGGAACAGCCACTATGGAAAACAGTATGAAGGTTCCTTAGAAAATAAAGAAGAGAATTACCACATGACCTAGCAATCCCTCTTCTGGGTATCCAGCTGAAAAATTTGAAAACATTTATTCACAAATACATATGCACCCTTATTGTCATTGCAGTATTATTCATGGTGGCCAAGACATAAAAACAACCAAGTGTCCTTTGCTAGATGATTGGATAAAGATGTACTTCATATATACGATGGAATATCACTCAGGTTTAAGAAAAGTGAAATACTGCCATTTGCAACAACATGAACGGATCTTGAATATCATGCTGAGATAAGTCAGACAGAAAAAGCAAAAAAAAAGAAAAAACATGATTTCCTTAATATGTGGGATATAAAACTGAAAGCAACAAATGAACTAAGAGAAGAATAATCTCATAGACAATGATATGGTGGTTACCGGAGTGAAAGGGGTGGAAGGGGTAGTAAAGGGAAAGGGGGCCAAATTTATAGTGACAGAAGATGACTGTGAGTGGTAAACACACAATGCAATGTAAAGGCAATGTATTATAGAATTGTACACTCATAACCTATGTAATTTTACTAACTTATGTCACCCCAGTAAGTGTAAAATAAAATAAAAAATAAAAGTACTGAAAAAAATTAGTTATCCAGTGGTAATAAGATTAGGTAGTTACTTGGGATTCATGAAGACATTATTTTTACAATCACAGATTTTTTTTTAAGGGAAATTTAATCATGTTAGTTTTGTCTCATCTTTATGACAAGAGCTTCTATTTACCTCATTTGGAGAATATTCAAATCATTAAAAATGTTATTTCATTGTATTTGATTAGAGTTTTCTGCTATTTTTTATGGATACTGACTGAAGTAGAAAGTTTCTTAATAGAATTTTTAAACAAAATATCAGATCTGTTTACCCCTTCTTTATCTTCATAAAATTCTTTTCTAGCTCATTCTCTTAAGAAAATAATGTTTTTTCTCAGTTACAAAGTATGAAAGATACTTATCTATAGAGAATAACAATAAAAACAAAACTCCTTAGCAGAAGGTGATAAAATTTAATAAAAGATTTATGAAATTCCACTGTGAATAAAGCAATAGTACATTCTTTTTAATGTACTTTTGTTATATGACATATTAATGCTACAGCTTATTTTACGTGAGTTCAGCCATTCAACCACAAGATTCTTTGAAACTTTGTAAAAGTAAAATATGATAAAATATCAACTTTTGTAAGATGTCTCTAATGTACATCTTTCATAATAAGAAAGCATCTGTAGCGGGATCCAAAGAATTTACTCTTCTCAACTACATAATCAAAAATGAAATTCTACTGAAATTTTCCATTTAAGTATCAGCTAACAAGAGTCAAGTTTTTTTATATTTTCGTGAAATAGAATAGCTGTTGCTTCTTCATAAGCCCTGACATCCTTCATCTTTATTCTAATTTAAACAACACCTGAATGTATTCTCTATTTCTTGTATTAAAAATGGAGATACACTTTAGTATACTTAATAACTTTTATGTTTATATTATTAAAATACTTCTGATTTTTGTCTAATTTAAAAATTTTGGGTTAGTCAACATCTGAGAAAGGACCCAAATAATATATCTCTGTACTGATTCAGATATTGAAATTCTCTTAACTGTCACACTATTGACATTTCATATTTCCATGAGATCAATATTTCACAATGTATTTGAATGTAAATAAAAAGTAGAGTGTCCACAGCAAACACTTAAAATAATTTGTTAATAATGTAATGTTACTACACACTTCATTTATGAATGCATCAATTAATAGGATTTTATTTATTTATATAAACTATTATTATTTTTCAACCGCCGTTTGGTTTCCTTGAGAGCAGATGACAGCTAGTTGGTGGAGGTGGGGAGGAGGTGAGGGGGTAGAGATTGAGCAGAAAGGAAAAAGGACTCAAGGACATAGACATCAGTGTGGTGATTGCTGGGGAGAGCAGGGTATAAGGGGACTGAATGATAATGGAAAAAAGTACAATAAAGTTTAAATCAGAAAAAGAAAACTTCCTTGATTTGGTGAAGGAAATAAACGTGCAAGTCCAGGAAGTACAGAGAGTCCCAAACAAGGTGAACATAGACACCAAAACACATCATAATTAAAGTGCCAAAGGTTAAAGATAAAGAGAGAAGCCTAGAAGCAGAAAGAGAAAAACAGTTAGTGAACTACATGGGAGTCCCCATAGAGCTGTCAGCCAATTTCTCCAAAGAAACTTTGCAGCCTAGAAGAGATTGGTAAGAAATATTCAAAGTCATAAAAAGCAGGGACCTACAGTCAAGGTCACTGTACCCAGCAAAGCCATCATTTAGAACTGAAAGGCAGATAAAGAGCTTCCCAGACAAGAAGTTCATCATCACCAAACCATTATTATATGAAATGTTAGAGGGACGAATTTAAGAAAAAGAAGTTCAAAGCTATCGATGATAAAATGTCAATAAACACATAGCTATCAAGAATTGAGTCTAAAAAATGAATTAGGCTAATGAGGAGAACAGAGACAGAAACAGGGACATGGAGAGCATTTTGATGGTTACCAAGGATGGGAGTGTGAGGGAAAGGGTGAAGAGATGAGGGGACTAAGAAGTATAAATTGGTAATCACAGAATAGCTCCAGGGATGTGAAGTACAGTATAGGAAATGCAGTAGCCAAGGAACTTGTACCCATGACCCATGGACAGGGACAAGGAGCAAAGGTTGGGAGGTTGCCTGAGGGGCATGTGAGATGCTGGGTGGGGAGAGGGAAAGGGGAGAAAATTGCAACAACTGTAACAGCACAAAATAAAATATTTTAAAAACTACACTGACATAAAATTTTCCAAAAAACTTTAGAACATATGAATCTGTGAGCATTGTATATTTAGAGTCAATTATTTACCACCTGAATGGAAAAATGCATAAGAAAATAAAACTTTAAGTTCTGTTTGCTTTCCACATTTATAATTTATAGTTTTGAAGATGTATGATAACATCCTTTAGTTGTTATATTATAAGGAATAGTTACAAATGAACAAAAAATCTTATATTAAATATCAATTCAATATTTACAGAATAGTTCATGAATGATAAAACATGAAATTTTTATTTTTTATAAGACTATTGCAATAAAAAAGAAACTTCTACGGGGCAAACAGAAAAACAATGTTTCTAGAAATATTCCTTTTTGCTGTTTTTGTTTCATGCTTGTAATTCCATGGCCTCTTAAAAGTGAAAGTGATAAATTACTATCAGTCTATGACAGCTTTTTGATGTGTCCCTTTGTACATGAAAAACTAAGTTGAGACCACCTGAACTCATTTCTCTTGGGATTTTGAACAACTATAAAAAATGATTTTGTTTTGGACTTGGTAGGACTCTGAAATGAAAATGCCATTATGTCGAGGAAAGCACATCAATCTAATTTGCTACCTAGATCTCCAATCTCATCCTTTTCACAGCTGAGCCTGTTTTACAATATGCAAGATAATATCCGTCTTACATCACTTTTGAGTAATATTCTCTAAGTGACTTTTACATTTATGTTCACAGGGTTGTATCATAATGGAATTTTACTAATTTAAGTTGTTACTGATCAATTAATCTGAAGTTGTGAAAAAAAGATTGAAGTATGTGGGTACTGTGAGTACTGCTGGTATACCAGCCAACATTACACCAAGGACACTTCCAAAGGGGTGAATGAGTAGTTGGGAACAAAGAGCTACTATTATGTTGTGTTTAACGACAGCAACAAAAGGGAAAGTCTCTAACCATGTAATAGTTTTATGCAAGGATGGGAACCAAAAATAATGGTTTCTTGATGTTTCTTGTATTTCTGTGATTAAATAAAGATTTGATACTTTAGGAGAAAGAGAAACTATCTATGCAATAAAATCCTGTATCATTTGGTTGTCCTAAAATAACTTGAAAAAATAATCATATTATATTAATTTAATAAGACCTGCAATTTTGAAGAATTGACACATACAATCCTTATTTTTTTAAAAAAATCTCAGATTTTACAAGCGTACCATGATATTTATTCAATTTATCTACAGATATTAAGTACCTTTTATGCATGGACCTAAATGTTTGTTTTAATATATTTATATAAACATATACAATAAGTTGATGAGATTAAAGGCATATATATGGTTTAAGGCATGTTTTTCTGCCAGCATTTGCATTTTTTGGATTGAATCTAGAGAGGAAAGGAGGAAATCAATTTGTTGTTCCACTTATTTAGGCATTCATTGGTTGCTTCTGGTATGTGCCTTGAGAGATCAAAGTTGCACACTTAGTCAGTAGGGATGATGCTCTAGCCAGTTTAGCTACCCTGCCAGGGCTTTGCCAGCATTTTTTCCTGCTGAATTGAATGTCTATATTCTAGGCAAGATTTCTGTTCCATATGTGGTAACTAAAACCTTCATGGTTTGATGGAAAATTCTGCATGTGTATGTGTTTAGAAGATATATAATTATCATCTTATAAAAGATAATAAGCCACAGATGTTTCAGAACCAGCAGTCTTTAAAGTAATTTTATTATTCTAGAGCCACCATTAATATAATTCCTTGGCTATCCATTTTAGCAGATAGATATGTGGTGAAATTGACAGAAGTATGCACAGGCATCATAAAGCATTGTACCTACGGAATAGAATGCAAGGACAACATTTATCTCAGTTCTTTACATCAATCATGGTTTCCTCAAATGCCAGCACGCTCAACATGTATTTTCAAAAGCCTTAATTGAAGTAACTATTTATAATGTTTTAGATGAAATTATGTTGTTTCAGAGAAGGTTTCAAGCCATTCAGAGATGAATAACAGCTTGAAAACATTTTCAACACTGATTTCCTAGCGTGAATTTAGTCACCTGTCAGAAGCTATAGTTCTAGGGGAATGCAGCTTCTTTCAGAACCATGGGGAAGCAGAGTTGTAAGGGACTGCACAACCTGAACTCATTATTTTTCTTCATCTCATCTCCTGCTAGATGCCTTCATTGCTTGAAGCCAACCAGAAACCATAGGAAGGGAGTGCTGGGTTTCGCAGTCTTTACAGTACTCAGGGTCCCAGGACTCAGAGCAGCAGAGAGAAGGATGGAACATATGAGTTAACAGGGCCAATGGAGAATAACCAGCACAGGGTACTATTTTTTAAGGATGATGAAGTTATTTCAAACAACTACTCAATCAAAATTTCTGGTGTTGAATTTTGTAAGTTATTTATAAATTTTGGATATTAACCCCTATCAGATGTATCAGAAAATATGCTCTCCCATTCTGTGGGTAGTCTTTTTGTTTTGTTGCCATTTTCTTTGGCTGTGCAAAAACTTTTTTGGTTTGATGTAGCCCCACTTGTTTATGTTTTTAATTTGTTTCCCTTGCCTGGGGAGATATATCAGATAATATATTGCTACGAGCAATGTCTGAGATTTTTCTACCTATGGTTTCTTCTATGATGTTATGGTTTCGGGTCTGACACCAAAAAACCAAAACAACCCAATTAAAAAATGGGCAAAGGACCTGATAAACACTTCTTTAACAAGGACATACAGATGGCCAATAGACATATGAAAAGATGCTCAATGTCACTAATCTTCAGAGAAATGCAAATTAAAAGCAGAAGGAGATACTTTCTCACACCTGTCAGAATGACTATCATCAATAAATTGACAAACAAGTGCTAGGATGTGAGAAAAGGGAGCCCTTCTGCACTGTTGGTGGGAATGCAGACTGGTGCAGCCACTGTAGAAAGTAGTATGGAGCTACCTCAAAAAGTTAAATAGGAACTGCTTTTTGACCCAGTGATGCCACTTCTGGGAATATATCTGAAGGAAACCAAAACACTAATTTGAAAGAACATGAGCACCCCTATGTTCATTGAGGATTATTTACAGTTGTCAAGATATGGAAGCAGCCCAAGTGTCCATCAGTAGATGAGTGGATAAAACTACTATGGGATCTTAACACAAAGGAATACTACTCAGTCATAAAAAAAGAAGAACGTTTTACCCTTTGAGACAGTATTGATGAATCTGGAAAACATTCTGCTAAATGAAATAAGCCAGTCAGAAAAAGACAAATATTATATGAGTTTACTCATATGTGGAATCTGATGAACAAACTGAACCACCAATCAAAATAGAGACAGACTCAAAGAGAACAGGATGACAGCTAAGGTTGAGGAGGGTGTGGAGTAGGGTAACTGAGCAAAAAGGATAAAAGACTCATGGACACAGACAACAATGTGGTGATTTCTGATGGGAGAGTGATATAAGGGGACTAACAAAAATAGTTTCTGGAATTAAAACATAAGAATTTGCCCATTATCAACAACACCAAGGGAAATTATTATACATTAAATTTCACAAACCTGTGTAGAATCACCTAAAATACTCCCAACAAAATAACTCAACTTTACATATCTTTGTTTATGAAAATATTTTAACAATTTTATTAAACAAATGAGTTCCTCATATTCTACAATAAATTACAGGTCTTAGAAAGTGTTCTCATACTGCTGGCAGTTTTTAAAATAGCAGTATATTCTTTTCCTTATAACTTATATGAAAAATATGTTAGTAACTTGGTTAAATTAGTTTACTACTTAAACTGAATTTCTAACAAAACAAATATTATCTTGCTTATGAAATGACTATAAAATTAGATTAAACATTAATATCAGCAATGATTTCATTAAAAGTGACTAATTTTACAGTATAATTTTCAAAAAGGTACTATTGTGACTTTCATGGAAATGCATATAATAAAGATGTTTCAATAATTTTATTTAACTCATTAATTAATGACAGAACCGATGAGATGTTAAAACTTTCCAAAGAGCATTTGCCACTTTAAGGCAATTTAACAAAGAAGTATTATAAAAAATGTTTGCATTATTTACAACACTGGTTAATGTCTAACAGGGACATAAAAACAGTTCTTATTGTTATTGGTCCCAATGGATGAAAAATACTTCCAGCTCTACTGCCCAGCAAACTGTGAGTTAACCTCTGCCTCTGCAGAGTTGTAAAACAGACAATAACACATCAATCCCAACATCGTGCTGACAAGGGAGCTAGTATTCTCTATCACCTATTTTTGAACTCAGAATAACTTTTCAGACACCAGAAACCACACCTAACATAAATGTCAAATGGACAGTATCTATAATATTTTGGAACCTATGTGATTTTCATTACCTAAATGATATAACTCATTTAGAACACCATTGGATGAGACTACTTAAGGTATATCAATTAGAAAGATCTAAGATAAATAGATGTTCTTTAATGGGTTCATATTCCAACGAACACATCATAAGTTGAAAATATAAATCAAAAATGCATTTAATAGCCCTGGCTGGTGTAGCTCAGTGGATTGAGCACGGGCTGGGAACCAGAGGGTCCCGGTTCGATTCCCTGTCAGGGCACATGCCTGGGTTGCAGGCCAGGTCCCCATGAGGGCCATGTGAGAGGCAACCATACATTGCTGTTTCCCTCCTTCCCTTCTCCTCTCTCTAAAATAAATAAAATCTTAAAAAAATGCATTTAATACACACAACCTACCAAGAATCATAAATTAGTCTGGCCTACCTGAAATGTGTTCAAAACACTTACATTAGCCTATACTTGGGCAAAAATCAACTTGAGTTTCATCTGAAAAGTAATTACCTTCCTCTCCTTTTTCTCACCTCAAGCAGAAGACACAGATGGGCATTTTGTAGAAATGATGGAATGTGAAAATATACAACTCAGCTAAAAAAAAAAAAAAAAAACACCAAAAAAAAAAAAAAAAAACAACCAACAAACAAACACTGGCAGCGCAGTACCCTACAGAGTATCAGTTTTTCAGCTATACTTGGCTGACTGGGAGCTGGAGCTCACAGCCACTGCCCATCAACATGAAATGTTTCTCTCGGCATGCTGCTACTCTGGAAAAAAGGTCAAAACTCAACATACAGTTTCTACTGAATGAGTATCAGTCTTACACCATTGCAAAGTAGCGCAATCATAAATTGAACCATCCTAAGTGGAGGATGTTGTGTTAATTGAGCTAAATACATTAAATTGTTCTTATATTAAAAGTTGCAGGTGAAAATCTCAAGTAGGAAAAGATGAAGTTATAGTAACTTATCATTAAAAAGTGATATTTATGTCCTTGGGATTGTGAAAGAACTTGAAGCACTGAGTATAGATGGGAACAGCACTGTGGCTACAATAGAAAAGATGTGTAAAAGACAACATTGTCTCAGTAATGTCATAACACACATTAGTGTTTAAGGAAACCCCACGCATGGGAGTACGGATAGTAACACACACAGAGAGAACACAAATAACATGAGGCAAATTAATTCCATATCATTAACACATAACAAGGACATATCAGAATGGAAAAGTCAGGAAGATTTTTGAATCAAGTAAACTTTGAAATTGGACTTGTAGAAGAATAAATTTTGGATTATGAGAGGAAATCTTAAGGGCAGTGCAAAGAGACAAATGATTCATGTCTGTATGCATTCCAAAATATTAATCAAGTATTGATTTTATATCAGGTATTGGCTAGCGATAGAAAATACAATGGTGAGGAGAAGAAGATGGTGGCGAGATAGGTAGGAGCTGAGTCCACTCCCCGCTGTGCATGGGTGAAACACCTAGCCGATCTTCTACACTTGATCTTAGCCAAAAGACTGAGAAGCGATCCCTAGTGGATCTTCTGAGAAACAGACCGAACAGCCAACAGTACCCTAACATATATGAAGACTGAAGACATAAATTGTATAGGACATAGAAAAATCAGCCAGTATAGAGAGAGCTTAAGGACAAAAAAAGTCCCTGGGATCAGCACGCAGACTAGGGCAGCAGGGTTCTTGGGAAAGAATCAGGTCAATGGCTTCCTCCCCTGCCAAACAAGTCTGGAGCAGCACGGGGAGAGACCTGGTTGCTTGAAGCCGCAGGGAGGGGAAAAGGTCGAGGGGGAAACACACTGGGGCTGTGGGCACCCATGGAGACTGTGTGCACCTGTGTGCGTGGACTGTGGAGAGTTGAGCCGGGCCCTGACCCGGAGAGTGAGCACCCAGGAACCCGGGGAGAGTGAGTGCGGAGGAAGACCCTGTGCACAAGCCCACAGCCCGAGGTCTGTGCACACCCACTGAGGGGCCAGTGGCTGATCTTCCTGCCACATACAGGGGCCTGGGACTGAGGCCTCCTGACCCCTGCGCCTCCAAGGAAACAGCGGAGGAGGCCCACACCAGCACCCACAGTGACAGCCAGGCAGCCAGGGGCAGAACCCCTGCCCTACAATCAGGGAGTCAGCAATCCCCAGAAGGACTTGGCACACTGGGGGAGCTGAACTAGCGGGGGGGGGGGGGGGGGGGGGGGGGGGGGGGGGGGGGGGGGGGGGGGGGGGGGGAGAGGGGGGAGGCTTGGGAGACCCCAGGATCTGGGACGGTAGGGAGCAAGAGAGGAGTGTGTGAACTGACCCTGATTGGTGTACCTCAAGGACAGCACAGCTGGTGGACTGTAGGCCTAGGCTGGGCACAGAGGAGCGCTGGGGGCTGGGCTGGAGGCAGGTCTGATGTTGCTTGGGAGGGGAGGGGAGAGAAACCAATCCCCCCCTCAGCCTGCTGCAGACAGGAAGTCCAGCACAACTGGCTTAGCCAGTTTGAGCCGGCAAGAGGTTTTTTCTTGTTGTTATTATTAGGTTTTTGTTGTTGTTGTTGTTGTCTTTTTTTTTTTTTTTAATAATTCCCGCAAGTGAGACAATAGAACCAGAAACTGTGAAAACACCAGACTTGGACCCAAACAGGGGTCACCCCAACAGCTGACACAGTGAGACAAATTTCACTTTGCTACTCCAGAGGACTTGCAAGATACTGTATATATATTTTTTTTCATTGTTGCATCTTTCATTTTATCCGTATTTTTGTATTTCTCTTCTTTTTGTTTAGTCTTCTTTGCTTGACTGGTTGAATTGCATTGTTTGACTGGTTTCCCTTATTCTCTCATTCATAGTATATTTTTAACTTACTGTCTTTCACTTCACTTGGGTTCCATTACACAAGTGAAGGTCCTATTACTCTAGGTCCTATACTCCCCACCACTCTAGGTCCTATACTTCCTAATCTTGTTTTCCAGATCACATAGACTCTGTCATATGATTGTTGCTCCATTAACATTGTAAATAATTACTGTTCCATACAATTGTAACTACTACACAGCACCCCCCTCCTCCCCAGGTCTTAGCCCACTCCACTGTTTCCTGACCTGTACTACTGCTGTGGTTAACTCTATTTTCTCACATACTGCACCTATTTTCTGCCCTTTGCTCTCACTTTACCTCATAATCTGACCTCCCACAAGCTCACAGCTTTCTAGATTGAACTCACAGTCCTCTCCCGCTGCCAACAAGAGTCTTATCTACTTCTCACCCTTTCTTAAAAGTGACTAGTCAGGTGAAATATCCCAGTTAACACTATACTTATCCAAAGGATCTCCTCTCTCTTCTCTAATGGTTGGTACATTAAATATCATAGAATACACTCCTGCTGTCTTAAACCATTTTGCCTTCCCCCTCCAAGTGATCACAAAAAAAGAGTAGGCAGAAGCTGTGAACACCAGGATACCTGCTGGAAGAGAAAACCCACCAACAAAGAAACCACCAACAGATAAAAACAGAAGATGGTGAAGGAGGGAGTGAAACCCACACTAACCTCAAACCAGGACTGACCTGGAAATACAACCAATTGGTGGAGAAACTACCCACAATAAACAAGAGTGAGAGAGAAGCCTCAAAACCTTCTTCACACAGAAGAATCAGCTTCAACACAACCTGCCCACACCTGCAAAACAGAATACAAGGTGTGGTGGACGGTGACCCTCAGTAAACCAGCTGGAGGGAAGGACCCACCAAAGAAAGACCAAACAACAATAAAAACCCAAAGACATACAGAGAGCCAACATAAATGACAGTCCAAGACCAGCAAGATCAAGAGATTAAGGAGACTGCACCACTGAATCTCACAGGTATTCTACCATAGAAGTTCATACCATAAACCCAGAGAGTCAGAACAGGTCAATTTAAGAAACAGAGGTTAACAAGAAGAGTCTCACAAACAATGGGAAGACAGAGAAACAATCCCCAAATGAAAGGAAAGGAGGAAACCCCAGAAAGAATGATAAACGAAATAGAGGCAAGTTGACTATCAGATACTGAGTTACAAGCAGTGGTTATCAGGGAGCTCAATGAGCTCACAGAGACTTACCAGAAACTACAGGGAAACTACAATGAAGTCACTGCAAACTATATCAACATGAAAAAGGAAATAGAAACTATCAACAAGGGCTAAGAGGAAATGAAAAATACAATATCTGAGCTGAAGAACACAGTAGAAGGAATCAAAAGCAGGTTCAATGAAGCAGAGGGTTGGATCAGCGAGCTGGAAGACAGGGTAGAAAAAAACAACCAGAAAGAGCAAGAAAAGGAAAACAGGCTCAGAAAGAATGAACAGGGATTAAGGAAAATGCAGGACAACATGAAACATAATAATACCCATATAATAGGGATACCAGAAGGAGAAGAAGAGCAAGGGATAGAAAACGTGTTTGAAAAATAATGATGGAAAACTTCCCTAATCTGATGAGAGAAAAAGTCATACAAATCCAGAAAACACAGAAAGTCCCAATCAAGAGGAACCCAAAGAGACCCATCAAGACACATCATAATTAAAATGGCAAAATTCCATGGTAAAGAGAGAATCTTGAAGGCAGCAAGGGAAAAACAGGAAGTAACATATAAGGGAACCCCAATAAGGTTAGCAACTGACTTCTCAATGTAAATTCTCCAAGCCAGAAGAAGATGGCAAGAAACATTCCAAGTAATAAGAACCAGAGACCTTCACCCAAGGCTACTGTACCCAGCAAAGCTCTCAATTAAGATAGATGGCCAAATAAGGAGCTTCCCAGACAAAAGAAGTCTAAAAGAATACACCTCCACCAAACCAGCTCTGCAAAGAGATGCTAAAGGGACTGCTTGAAGGAAAGAAAGGAAAAGAGAGAGAAAGAGAGGAACACAAGTAAAAAAAATATGGCAATGAATAAGTACCTATCAATAATAACCTTAAACGTAAATGGATTAAATGCTCCAATCAAAAGACATAGAATAGCTGAATGGATAAGAAAGTATGACCCACACATATGCTGCCTACAGAAGACCCACCTCAGGACAAAAGACCTACACAGACTGAAAGTGAAGAGCTTGAAACAAATTTTCCAAGCAAACAAAGAGACATAAAAGCCAGGGTAGCGATATTCATACCAGACAAAATAGACTTCAAAAAGGGCCATAAAGAGAGACCCAGAAGGACATTTCATAATACTCAAGGGAAGAATCCACCAAGAAGACATAAAAATTGTAAATATATATGCACCTAACATAGGAGCACCCTTTCTTGGAGGACTTCAAGAAAGATATTGACAGCAACACAATTATAGTAGGGGATTTTAACACCCCACTGTCAAAAATGGACAGATCTTCCAAACAAAATATCAACAAATATATTGTGGCATTGAACAATGCCTTTGATGAAATGGACTTAATTGATATATATAAAGCCTTTCACCCCAAAGAAACTAAATACACATTCTTTTCAAATGAACATGGAACATTTTCATAGATAGACCATAGGATAGGACACAAAACAAGCTTTAACAAATTCAAGAAAATTGAAATCATATCAAGTATTTTCTCTGACCACAAGAGTCTGAAAATAGAAACCAACCCCAAGGAAAAAACACCCAAACACTCTAAATCGTGGAGATTGAATAGTATGCTTTTAAACAATGAATGGGTCAAGAATGAGATTAGGGAAGAAATCAAAAGTTTCTCAAAATAAATGAAAATGAACTACAACAACCTAAAACTTATGGGACACAGCAAAGGCAGTCCTGAGAGGGAAGTCCATAGTGATACAGACCTACCTAGAAAAGATAGAAACATTTCAAACCAACAACCTAACCCTACGTCTACAAGAACTCAAGGAACAACAACAAAGACAGTTCAGAGCAAGTAGAAGGAAGGAAATAACCAAGATCAGAACAGAGTTAAATGACATAGAGACTAAAAGCACAATTCTAAGGATCAATGAATCCAGGAGATGGATCTTTGAAAAGATAAATGAAATTGACAAGCTTTTAAGCAGGCTCATCAAGAAAAAAAAAGAGAGAAGACCCAAATAAACACAATAAAAAATGAAAGAGGAGAGATTACAACTGATGCCTCAGAAATACAAAGGATTGTAAGGCACTACTATGAAGAACTGTATGCCAACAAATGTGAAAACCTAGGTAAAATGAACAAATTTCTAGAAAAATATAATCTTCCAAAACACAATGCAGAAGCAGAAAACCTGAACCAACCAATAACAGCAGACAAAATTGAAGCAGTAATCAAAAAACTCCCAACACACAAAAGCCTTGGACCAGATGGTTTCACAGGAGAATTCTACAGAGCATTCAAGGAAGAGCTAACACATATCCTTCACAGACTATTCCAAAAAATCCTAAATGATGGAAGACTCCTAAACTTTTTTTATGAAGCCAGCATCATCCTAATCCCAAAACCAGAAAAAGACACAACAAAGAAAGAAAACTTCAGGCCAATATCGCTGATGAGCATAGACACTAAAATCCTCAATAAAATATTGGTAAACCACATCCAGCAATACATTAACAAAATCATACACCATGACCAAGTGGGATTCATCCCAAGGATGAAAGGATGGTACAATATTCACAAATCAATAAATGTAATACATCACATAAACAAAAGCAAATACAAAAATCACATGATCATATCAATAGATGTGGAAAAAGTATTCAATAAGGTACAGCATCCATTTATGATAAAAACACTCAGCAAAGTGGGAATAGAGGGAGCATTTCTCAACATAATAAAGGTCATATATGAGAAACCTACAGCCAACATTATACTCAATGGGAAAAGCTAAAATCTTTCCCACTAAGATCAGCAACAAGACAAGGGTGTCCACTATCACCACTTCTATTCAACATAGTTCTGGAAGTTTTGGCCAAAGCAATCAGACAAGAAGAAGAAATAAAAGGCATCCAAATTGGAAAGGAGGAAAAAAACTGTCACTGTTTTCAGATGACATCATAGTGTACATAGAAAACCCTATAGACTCCACTAAAAAGCTACTCAACCTAATAAATGAATTTGGCAAAACTGCAGGATACAAAGTCAATATTCAGAAATGAAAGGCATTTTTGTATACCAACAATGAAACATCAGAAACAGAAATCAGGAAAAAAACTCCTATTTGATATAGCAACAACAACAACAAAAAATCCTTAGGAATAAACCTCACCAAGGAGGTAAAATACCTGTACTCAGAAAACTACACAACACTGAAGAGAGAAATCATGGAAGACACAAATGGAAACATATACCATGCTCATGTATCGGAAGAATCAAAATGTCCATACTACCCAAAGCAATTTATAAATTCAATGCAATCCCTATCAAAGTACCAATGGCATATTTCACAGATATAGAACAAACACTTCAAAAATTTATATGAAACCATAAATGACCCTGAATATCTGCCGCGATTTTGAGAAAGAAGAGCAAAGCAGGAGGGATCGCAATACCTGATATCAAACTGTATTACAAGGCCACTGTAATCAAAAAAGCTTGGTACTAGCATAAAAATAGACAGATAGACCAATGGAATAGAATAGAGATCCCAGAAATAAACCCAAGTCTCTATGGGCAATTAATCTTCGACAAAGGGAGCAGAAGCATAAAATGGAATAAAAATAGCCTCTTCAACAATTGGTGTTGGGAAATCTGGACGGCTACCTGCAAAAAAATGAAACTCAAGCACCAACTTACACCATATACAAAAATAAATTCAAGGTGGATGAAAGACTTAAATGTAAGTCGTAACACCATAAAAGTCCTAGAGGAAAACATTGGTAGGAAAATCTCAGACATTCCATGCAGCAACATCTTCACGGATATGTCCCCTAGAGCAAGGGAAATAAAGGAAAGAATAAACAAATGGGACCTCATCAAAATAAAAAGCTTCTGCATGGCTAAAGAAAACAGTATTAAAATAAAAAGAGAACCGACCATGTGGGAAAACATATTTGCCAATTATACCTCAGAAAAAAGTTTGATCTCCAAAATATGTAAAGAACTCATATGACTCCACTCCAGGGAGACAAACAACAACAACAACAACAACAACAACAACAACAACAAAAACAATTAAAAAGTGGGTTAATGGCTTAAACAGACACTTCTCCAAGGAGGACGTAAAGAGGGCCTAGAGACATATGAAAAGATGCTCAGCATCACTAGCCATCAATGAGCTGCAAAATAAAAGCACAATGAGATACCACCTCACGCCAGTCAGAATGGCCATCATCAACAAAGCAATATATAAGTGTTGGAGAGGGTGTGGATAAAAGGGAACCCTTCTGCACTGTTGGTGTGGAGGCTGACTGGTGCAGCCACTGTGGAAAACAGTATGGAATTTCCTCAAAAAACTAAAATTGGAACTGCCTTTTGACCCAGCAATTCCACTGCTGGGATTATATGGAGCCCTAAAACACCAATCCAAAAGAACCTATGCACCCCAATGTTCATAACAGCACAAATTACAGTAGCCAAGTCATGGAAGCAACCTAAGTGCCCATTAGCAAATGAATGGATCAAGAAACTATGGTACATTTACACAGTGGAATTCTATGCAGCAGAGAGGAAGAAGGAGCTTATACCCTTTGCAACACCTTGGATGGAACTGGAGAGCATTATGCTAAGTGAAATAAGCCAGGCGGTGTGGAATAAATACCATATGATCTCACCTTTAACTAGAACATAATCAACAAAAGAAAAAAAGCAAGAGAAGCATAACCAGAGACATTGAAATTAAGAACAATCTAACAATAGCCAAATGGGAGGGGGGAGGGGGCTATGGAGAAAGGGATTTTCAGGAACCACTGCAGAGAACACATGGACAGAACCAAGGGGGAGGGTGGAAGAAGGGAAGGGAGGTGGGTTTAGAGGGGGTGGGAGGAGGGGAGGGGAGAGGATACAGACAACTGTAATTGAACAACAATAAAGTACTTAAAAAAAAGTAAAGAAAATGGTGAGCAAGAGAGATATATTTCTTGTCCTAATTAATATTTTCATTATAATATGTGTCAATAGTTAATAAGTAGGTATATTTGCCATAATTTATTTTTACAAACTGCAGTGAATAAGTAACTAATATCATCAGATGACCTACAAAGCTCTGTCTGTTTCAATTTACTGTAATAAGGGAGAGTACAACTTTGACAGAATCTTAGGTGTGTCTCAGAAGAGGGAAGTAGGTTGAAGATACGCTGATAAAACTTGGGCTTGAGATCAAACGTTTTAATAGGATCCATGAAGTTAAGAACTTGTTGGGATAGGGCAAAGTATGTGATTTCATAGTTTAGTATTGGTTAAACTGCGAAGAAAGGGTCTTGAAGGACTCTTGATAGTTAAAGTGCTTATTAAGAGGTGTTCACAGAGCTGAATAGATGGTATGACAGATAAGATAATCTGCTGGCATTTCTGGAAGCAAAATGTGATGTTACTTATTGGTATATAATATGATCTTTACTAATTTCTTAGAACAAACAACAAAACACAAATGGTCTCAGTTCTTGGTCTTAAGAGCCTATATATATATATATATATATATATATATATATATATATATATATATATATATATATATATATATATATATATATATATAGTATACTATGTATACATATAATATAGAGAGAAAGATTGCTATATCATATTAATATTATCGGCTTCAGTATGTACACACACCTGTCTATAATATATATCCAATTGTACAACATCCTGATTAAGATCACATTCGACTTTAATTATTAAGTAGTAAATTAAAAATACTCCATAAGAAGAGACTTCCGGCCAAGATGGAGGCATAGGTGGACACACTGCACCGCTGCTCACAACCAAAGAGGATAAACAACAAGTTCAAAAGCAAAACAAGCAACCAGAACAGACAGAGAATCGAACTGAGTGGAAGTCCAACAGCCAAGAAGTTAGAGAGGACATGTTCATCCAGACTGGTAAGTGGGGCGGAGCCGGGGGGAGAGCATGCAGCAGCGAGATGGCAGTTTGCCCAGACAGACTCATTGCAGGTGTGCCTGGCCAAAACGCGGCCTGAGCACTCAGCGAAGCCTGTGGCCAGCACACCTGGAGAAGCCTGTGGGAACCAGCGGAGCCGAGACCGGTGGACCAGGCAGTCCCTCTTTTGCGCACAGATAGACCGGGAGAAGGAGCTGGGGAGCAGAGGAGACTGTGCGGTCCACCATCACAACCCACCATCCCTGGGGAAAAAGCCCTGGACCACCTGTTGAAAGCACCTGAGTGGGTTGAGGCGGCAGCCGTAGTGGCTCCCAGCCTCACAGGAGAGCTTATTGGGGTGAGGGTGATTAGGAGCTGGCAGTAAACAGAGCAAGCGCCATTGCTCCCTCCTAGGCCCTGCCCCCAAAAGAAGCATCCTGACATAATGACAAAGGTTACCCCTCACAAAATTGGAAGAAAGTCGGACGCAAATAAATGAACAAATTAAGGCTATGCTAAAGAAAATGAGGAGAAATGTGCAGGGAACCAATAGGGAAGAGAAGAAACTGGGACTCAAATCAATGGCGTGGACCAGAAGGAAGAAAAAGGAATTAAACAAAAAAAATGAGGAGAGGCTTAGGAACCTCCGAGACATCTGTAAACAGACCAACATCTGAATCATAGGGATACCAGAAGGAGAAGAAGAAGACCAATAAATTGAACATTTATTTGAACAAGTATTGAAGGAGAATTTCCCCAATCTGACAAAGGAAATAGACTTCCAGGAAGTCCAGGAAGCTCAGAGAGTCCCAAAGAAGTGGGACCCAAAGAGGAACACACCAAGGCACATCATAATTACATTACCCAAAAAAGTAAGGAGAGAATCTTAGAAGCAGAAAAAGAAAAGGAGACAGTTACCTACAAAGAAATTCCCATAAGACTGTCAGCTGATTTCTCAAAGGAGACCTTTCAAGCAAGAAGGGGCAAGAGAGAAGTATACCAAATCATGAAAAGCAAGGACCTACATCCAAGAATACTCTATCCAGCTAAACTTTCATTTAGAATGGCAGGGTAGATAAAGTGCTTCTCAGATAATGTCAAGTTCAAGGAGTTCATCATCACCCAGCCTTTATTATATGAAATGTTAAAGGGATTTATATAAGGTATGGAGGGATATCAACAGGGGAGTAGGAGGGGGAAGGAGGAGGAAAAAGTACAGAGAAAAAGTAGCATAAATGGTGGGTAAAAAATAGACAGGAGGAGGTTAAGAATAGTATAGGAAATATAGAAGCCAAAGAACTTATGTGTATGACCCATGGACAAAAACTAAAGGGCGGGGAATGGGGGCAATGTGAGGCAGAAGGGAATAAAGAGGGGAAAATGGGACAACTGTAATAGCATAATCAATAAAATATATTAAAAATAACAAAAAATAGGAGCACTCATAAAAATACTCAATAAGAAGACCTAACAGTCTTTTCATTCAGCCACATATGTATCTAATCAACAGAAGTTTATTAATATAAATAAGTTTATTAAAATAAAATGTTTATTTTACTAATAAACAAAATCAATGTTAAAAGCATTATTTTTAATAAAGTGAGTAATATTTAAATAAGTGTTTTAGTTAGAAATGTTATATAAACACATCTATTCTTAGCTGGACGGTGCATTAGGATCTTATAAGCCCAATTTTCTATATTTGAATTGACACTGGATATTTAAAGTTAAAATTGTACTACACTTACCACTGACCTATATACAGTTTAATTTGATTCTAGGCATCTTTTGTGAAATGAACTAATGAAGTAACTATAGTGGCACAGAATCTTGCAAGTGAATGTTAAATTTTATTGGATTTTTTGTTTGCTTACTTTTTTTTTTTTAATTTCTTAACAGACTTTCAGTATATGGCAGAATTTGGTCTAAGTCTTGTTTTTATTGTTATTGATGAAGTTAGAAAGAGATATATATCTTCATTCCCTGTTAACTATTAAAGGATTTTGGAACTGCCAGGTCTCTTCAAGCTTGGTAAAAATAAGGCATGAAGTTACATATTTTTCTAAGTAAAATAATGAATCCTGTAAAGTTTTCAAGAAGGGTATTTTAAGATGTATTTTAAATACAAAAGGAATACTCAAGTTGATTTGTGCAGAATGAATGGATTGAAAAGGGGGAAAAGGGAATTTGAGAAACTCATTCAATGGCTAACAGTGAATAGGATCATGAAGGAATTGCCACATCAATTAAAGAAAGGGGTCAGAAGAATATGTGAGCATGGTATGGATAATCTTGGAGTTTTCTAATAACTAAGAGGGAATTCATAGGATAGAACTGGTAGTTTGTATGGAACTAAATGTTGGCAAGTTTTCTCAGTTTAATGACTTTTACTTTAAGTGACACCCAAAGTAAACAAGACCTAATAAATTAGATCTTGGTGGAGATGTAGAGTATAGATTTCCTTCAAGAGCCTCTGTGTAACCCATTAAAAATTTAATGGAAGGTTCACATAGTGATCATTTGAGAAAAGACTATGGAGGGCGTTCAATGCTGGGTAAAGTGCTTGCTTTAATTGTATGGATTGCATTACATATATGAATGTGAAGATGGCTTTGTCTCTAAAATAGAACTTAGCCCTCTGCCAATAGCTAGTAGATGACCTTGAGCAAAATATTAAATGTTTAACTGTTAGTTTAACTCTGTAAGTGGTAAGACAAATGACATTGTGTCTACTTGATACTATTGCTTAGGTATAAACATATAAAATAATGTTTAAAAATAGAAATATTATAAAAATATGTAGCTATTTGCTTGTCTACTTCATTTCCAGATAGTGTTGAATATTCAACACTAGTACTTCTTTCTAAAAAATTTAGTAGCAACATAGAGAGACAGAAGGAGAGAGATAAAGAGATAAACAGAGACAGAGAGATGTGGGGAGAAGAAAGGAGAGTCCTATTCTGCTTTTATAACTATGGAACTTGCAAGCTTTTATTTTCAAAAGACAGAATGGTGAAGCAGATATACTGGGAGAAGCACCTGTGGAGAAAGAGGACATCATCTCGTTATAGTGCATCTTCAACCCCCGATCTTATTCTTAAGAACCAGTGTCATTGCTGGCCTTGCGTTCTGTGAGATTTCTCTCCTACTTTTTTTGTTCATTAAATCCCTATTTTTTTTCCTGAAAGTTGTTCAGATTAAGCTTCTATAACTTGGAATCAAAATAGTCCAAATTCCAAAAGTATCACATGACTCTTAGAGTCAAATACAAAATAGTCCTACTTCCAAAAAGTATCACATTGCTCTTAGAATCAAATAGTGGAAGCCTTTTCCATGGCCTCCTGGCATCATAAAGTCCTTCTTTTCTTTCCTACCTAATCTCTTTCCAGCATCCTCCTCACTCTCTGTGAAAGAACAGATCATCTTAGATTTCCATATCCTCAAAGTTTGTGTTTGCCCTATAGTCTCTACACTGATTTCTGTCCTTCATCTAGAAAAGTCTACTTCTAGATCATTTTTCTCATGAACTCCCCTAGACAAATTAAATAATCAGCAATTTAGAAGACATTTTTTGACCACTCTCATAAAAATGTTTTCATATTATTACTCTCCATCACATTACTCTATGTAATTCTTAATATTAGAAATTAAGCTTCTTGATATGAACCATATTACGTTTTATATACTACTGTTTCCATGTGACATAAAGTAAGGAATAGGCCATAATAAGTATCAAATATTTGTTCAATAATATTATGGAAATTTATAAATACTTCAGCAAGAAAAATATATGGTCAATTATTTTAAGAAGTTACAAAAGTTGCCCGGCTGGTGTAGCTCGGTGGATTGAGCGCGGGCTGGGAACCAGAGGGTCCCGGTTCGATTCCCAGTTGGGGCACGTGCCTGGGTTGCGGGCCAGGTCCCCGGTGAGGGCCATGTGATATAGGCAACCATACATTGCTCTTTCTCTCTCCCTTCTCCTCTCTCTGAAAATAAATAAATAAAATCTTAAAAAAAAAGAAGTTACAAAAGTTGTAATGTTTAAATAGAGTATAGAGGAATCAAAGTCAGAGTCATTAAAAATTGTTGCAAAAATTGAAGTTTCAATTGATGATGACCTTACATAAAACAAATTAATAAATCCATGTAGAAAATAAAAAAAAAAGTGATACATTTCCAAGAAGATATGACTGGCTGTGAAAAGCATTTATTTGTCTGTGTAGACGTTTAAAAAATTGACTTTTACAAAATGGATATGAATTTCTAACTTTAAATAGGCTCTTTATGTACTACTCCTAAATGAGAGCTTAAATGTTCTTGGTGCCAGGTGGGGAGAAGATGAGGAAAGCATTTTATGTGTGCATTAATGATGTAAAACAAAAGCATGCTGTTTGTTGATCTCATAGGAAACGTGTAGAATTACAACAAAATTTCAAGTCTGCATACATTTGCATTAAATTGTGCAGACAAAAGATGTGTAATGAATTTTTGAAGAGCCATTTAAAAAACTTGAGCAGTAAACAAGATGGTTTGCGTGTAGACTTATAAGTAAAATGTGGAAAATGTAAAATTTATTAAAATTAAGAAGGTCGAGGAATTACAAAGCCATTTTGTAGTATAAATGAACAGAGAGAAAATTAAAGTTTATGAGAAAGTTTAAACAAGGGACTCACAAAAAAAAGTTTTCATGAGATTTTGGAATATTCTGATAGCTAGTGAAGGCTGTGAAAAGTGAAATAAAGGAAAATGTACAGGGAACCAACAGTGAAGGGAAGGAAACCAGGACTCAAATCAACAGTTTGGAGTAGAAGGAAGAAATAAACATTCAACCAGAACAGAATGAAGAAACAAGTATTCAGAAAAAAATGAGGAGAGGTTTAGTAACCTCCGGGACAACTTTAAACATTACAACATCCGAATCATAGGGTGCCAGAAAGAGAAGAAGAGCAAGAAATTGAAATCTTATTTGAACAAATAATGAAGGAAGACTTCCCTAATCTGGCAAAGGAAATAGACTTCCAGAAAGTCCAACAAGTTCAGAGGGCCCAAAAGAAGTTGGACTCAAGGAAGCACACACCAAGGCACATCATAATTACATTAACCAAGATTAAAGATAAGGAGATAATCTTAAAAACATCCAGAGAAAAGGAGACAGTTACCTACAAAGGAATTCTCATAAGACTATGAGCTGACTTCTCAAAAGAAACCTTGCAGGCAAGAAGGTTCTGGAAAGAATTTCTCAAAATCAGGAAAGGCAAGGATCTATATCCAAGATGACTCTATCCAGAAAAGCTGTCATTTAGAATGAAAGGTCAGATAAAGTGCTTCCCAGATAAATTCAAGTTAAAGGAGTTTGTCATTACCGAGCCCTTATTATATGAAAAGTTAAAGGAACTTGTCTAAGGAAAATAATAAGATCAAAAATACAAACAGTAAAATTACCACAAACTCGTAACTATCAACAACCAAACCTAAAAAAAGAAAAACAAAAATGAACTAAGCAAACTAGAACAGGAACAGAATTACAGAAATGGAGATCACATGGAAGTTTATCAGTGGGAAAGGGGCGGAGAAGAAATGGGGGAAAAGGTACAGGGAATAAGAAGCATAAATGGTCGATACAAAATAGACAGGGGGAGGTTAAGAAAAGTATGGGAAATTGAGAAGCCAAAGAATTTATGTGTGTGACCCATGGCCATGAACTAAGATGGGGGGATGATGGTGGGAGGGGGAATAAAGGGGAGAAAAAAATGGAACCACTATAATAGTATAGCCAATAAAATATATTATAAAAATAATACTGGAAGTTCTAGCCACAGCAATGAAATACAAGACATTCATATTAAAAAGGAAGATCTAAAGCTGGCATTTTTTTGCATATATCATAATATTGTAATAGAAGCATTAAATATTACACACACACACACACACACTACAAAACCAATAAATTAATTTAGTAGAGTAGCAGGATAAAAAATAAATATTAGGAAAACAGTTGAATTTTTAAGCCAATAATGAACTATCAGAAAGGAAAACTAAGGAAAACATCTCATTCACAATTACTTCAAAATGAGTAAAATACATAGGGATGGATGTAATCAAGCATGAACAAGATCTGTACTTGGGAAATTATAAGACACCAAAGAAAGAAACTGAAGAAGACACAAATAAGTGGAAGCACACACCATGTTCATGGATAGGAAGACTTAACATCCTTAAGTTGCCCATACCACCCGTAGCAATCTCTATATTCAATGCAATTCTTATCAAGATACCAATGGCATATTTCACAGAACTGGAACAAATATTCCAAAAAGTTATAAAGAAGCACAAAAGACCTTGAATAGCCACAGCAGTCTTGAGAAAGAATAAAAAGTTGGGGGAATGATGCTACCTGACATCAAATTATACTAAAAAGGCCATAGAAATCAAACAGAATGATACTGCCTTAAAAACCACTGAGTGTTATTTACAATAGCTAAGATTTGGAAGCAGCCAAATATGTCTCGATATATAAGTAGATAAAAAAGCTTTGGTATATTTACACAATGGCATACTACTTGGCTGAAAAAAAGAAGAAAATTTTACCCTTTGCAACAGCATTGATGGACCTGGAAAGTATTATGCTAATTGAAATAAGCCAGTCAGAGGATACAAGTACCTTTTACGTGGGATCTAATGAACAAAATGAACTAACAAGCAAAAAAGAGATAAGACTCACAGATAAAGAGCAGGCTGACTTTATTTTGGCGGGGTTCTAAGTGGGAGGGTTGGTGGGATTGAGAAAAAAAGAGGAAGAACTCATGGACACAGACAATATCGTAACATGTTTGCCTGGGGAGGGGGGCGTTGAAGAAGAGTGTGGGGGATGAATAGCGATGGACGGAGGCTTGACTTGGACGGTGAATACACAATACAGTGTACAGGTAATGTGTTATACAACTGTGCACCTGAAACCTATATAATTTTGTTAAGCAATGTTAGCCCAATAAGTTCATTAAAAAGGAAGAAAAAGCTAATGCTTAATAAAGTTCTTACAAAATGACAGACATTATAAAATATGTATTACATATATTTATTTTTAAAATGTTATGTCATTCTGTCAAGTAGATTTTATTATGAACACTCTTTTTACTTATGAGGGGATAATCTGAAATATAGAAATTTAAGTCACATGATGAAGTCAGGATTCAAACTAGGCACGTATATTCAAAGCCTTTTTTAAAATAATCAGTATAGTATATTAACAAATGGGGACTTTAAATATTGACATTGATATGGATGAAATTATATAAATCAAAGAAGCCAGTAATGGTGGATCAAGTTTCGTGAGAGAGCTAACACGGTAATATCAGAAACAACGAGAAGTGACATAGACAGTCTATCACTGAAGCATTACTGCATTCTAAAATATATTCTGGAACAAAATTAAAGCGATGTTGAAGGAGGAAAACCTTAAGTAATTTATCTGAGTAGCATGTTTTCTTTTTAAAAGTGTTACTAAGAAGTTAATTTGGATTGTAACAGAGAACAAATAACCTCTATCACCACCACAATCACAACAAAAAATGTATATGGAAGATGCTACTTCATAATTTTAGGAGATTATCTACACAAAGTAGAATTATGATAATGAAATAAGCCAGTCAGAGAAAGACAAATACCATTTGATTTTACTCATATGTGGAATCTAGTGAACGAACTGAACTAGCAAGGAAAATGGGGACAGAGCAGGGTGACAGCTACCGGGGCAGGTGAGGGGGTGGAGGGATGGAGCAAAAAGGAAAAAAGACTCGTGGACAACAGCGTGGTGATTGCTGGGGGGAGGAGGGTATAAAGTGACTAAATGATCATGGAAAAATACAATAAAGATAAATAAAAATTAATGAATGCTGTAGAATTTTAATTTATTTACAAACTCTCTGGCCATCTATTTCTGTAGTAACAATTAAAAACAGACTTGTTTGTATTAGAGATAAATCACTTGCTTTTCATTGAGAACTTAAATCTTCAAAGTCAACTTGTGCATAAAGGTATATATTTTATCTGGATTATATTTCTAAAAATTGTATTTTAATTTCTAAATTTTGTTAATATATTTTAGTAAAAAGCAACTCCCCCTCTCCAAGTAATCAGATAGAATGTAAAGGTAAAGATTGCTTTGGTTCCTGTGATGAAATAGAATTTGGTTAATTTGATTAGAAGTTTAGATAACATGTGTTAAGAGAAATAGCAGAAAAGTATAATGTTTTAAAGACTTTATCTTCTTTCTTTCTTTCTTTCTTTATTTATTTTTATAAAGAGGGAAAGCTAGGAGGAGAAACATAGATCGAATGCTTCTTGGATGCGCCTCTCAGATGTCCACAACTGGGACCAGCCTGCAACCCACGCATGTGCCCTGACCAGTAACTGAACCTGTGAACTGGCTGGTGTTCAATCCACTGAGCTACATCAGTCAGGCAGAAAAGTTCAACGTCTTATAAAGGCAATGAAATAAGTTTTGATTATGAACAAAAGACTGAGCTTGTTTTGTTTTAAAGTGCCTGTATGTTTTAGAATATAAAAGAGGATAAAGACAATGTTTAAATAGATACAGAAAATTATAGCCCTTAAGAAGTAAATTATTTGCCTCATTTCATAGGAACTGCATATAATAAAGCTAAAAGCAGCATAAATATGTTAATTTGTTTTTTTAAAGTTTCATATTCTTATTTATAATTTCAAAATTCAAGGGAGCTAGTCAATTATTTACTGACAAATATTATATTATGCAAAACTAGAATTTGGTTTTCTCTGAGATATTAACTGATGTCAGATTATTAGTTCTATCTTTTTCTACTTTATTTTTTATTTACTCTATTATAGTGTTCCATTTTTTCCCTTCCACCTCCCCTCCACCTACCCAACCTTCTCTCCCACAATCTCCTCTCCATTGTCCATGTTCCATGAGTCATTCATACATGTTCTTTGAATAATCCCTTCCATTCCTTCCACCATTCCCTCCTTCCTCCTCCTCTCCTACAGCTATTGGTCTGTTCCATGTTTCCATGTCTCTGGTTCTATTTTTCTCTTTAGTTCAGTTTGTTTTAGATTCCAGTTTTAAG